>OMNO01017060.1:0-10228 GCA_900303215.1 Trachyrincus scabrus | reverse complement strand
GCTCCCAGGGGGGCCAGGTACCCCCTAGCCCCTCCCAGACCATGGAGGTGTCCTGCTGAACACAGAGAGAGAGAGAGAAAGAGAGAGAGAGAGAGAGAGAGAGAGAGTTAGGAGAGAGAGAGGGTGGAGTTAGGGTGAGTATGTGTGTTTGTGAGAGAGAGAGAGAGAGGGGGTGGGTATTGGTAGAGAGGGAGCAGGGAGGCAGGGAGAGAGAGAGAGAGAGAGAGGGATTGTTAAATCCACTAAACCTGTACGGAGGGAGAGTGGGGGCGATAAATAATTAACTCAGCTTCGACTGGTGCACTTTTTTTTTTTTGCCCGTCCCAAACTACTGTTTCGAAACCGTTGTTTTAAAACTATTGTTTTGAAACTGCTGTTTTTGAAACCATTGTTTTAAAACCGGGGATGGAAGAAACTAGGTTTCTGTTGTCAAACTAGTGAGAGAAAATGGGATAATAGGAGGAGTTTAGGAGAAGGGTGGAGGCCAGCCCTCTCTCCCTCCATCTAACTGGACTCTTTGTTAGCCAATAGAGTCCTTTAACCTATGTGAGGGGGTGGGGCCTGTAAAGACCACGCCCCCTTGTGTTAACCGATTATTAACCGATAATAATGCTGGTAATGGTTGTGGTAGATGAAGATGATGATAATTACAATGACGTTGATATTAGTAACGACGATAATGTAATAGAAAATAACTTTCTTTTTATTAAACAAGTTTCAAAATGACATAGATGAAAAAAATAACTATAGCAGAGATACTTAACTATAACAATGTGTGTATGTCGGAATAACTTAAAAATAGTTTTTGTGGGTTTTTTTCTCTCTATGGAACGTTTTTTTCTTCCTCAATGTAAACTGTCTCAGCATAAGGATTGGAGCTACCGATTGGTTGAAATATTCTCGAGAACAACCAATCAGAGCCCATTTGTGACTTCCTCCTCCTTGCTGTTGCCGGACTAATTTATGTCTTCCATTAATCCTGTCTTTGTAAGTGATGCATTGGGAATGGAGATGGGAACAGTTTGAAAATGGCATGGCTGGTATCTGCCCATGTGACTATCTGTATTTTTCTTGATATTTTTCACACAAATTAAGGATGTTGTGCTTGGGTGTGTGTGTGTGTGTGTGTGTGTGTGTGTGTGCACGTGCATGTGCATGTGCAAATGGAGGTATTGTTATTTACTGCACTCAGTGTGTTTATACTGACGCCCTGGTGGGCTGAAATGGAACAGCGCCATTTTTAAGCCAAATTCTTGCTTCCATCAGACAGCACATTTCCAAGTAAAACAGAAATATGCTGCCACAGTGGACATTTGTATTATACGACCATGGTTGTGGAGAGTCTCTGGGGGTCTACTGTTTAAACATGCCTTCTGAAAAAACATAGTTATTGTTCTGATTTTTAGAGGCCAACAAAACACCTTTAATGACCTGGCGAAAACTCTGTAGGCTCATTCACTCACACCACTCTCTTCAAAGTAAAAGCGTACACTCGAGCAAGCGAGTCCTTAAGCATTAGCGACCAAAGCTAAAACATCTGGTAACACCTGAGAAAAAAAATAATAAGAAATGCCCTGAACTACATTTGTGCCAATTGTTTTTGTTTATTTATGACATTGAGAGTTCAGAGTTCCTAAAATGTCCACACAATCATCTAATTATATTAATTAGGTTTAATTAGGTTCCATTGTGCTCAGTTTTTCCAGTTGAACTTTTTAGTTCATTTTTATTACGTTGACAAATACTCAAATTATTATCAAATAATAATATTGTCAAATAATATGAATATTGTCAAATAATATCATGACTAATTATTATTGTTCGGCTCCAAATATGGGCACAATAGGATATGGACCAGTATGTGGACCTGTTAGCTTGCCCACTGCCAAAACAATTAGCATTTAGTGCAGCCGGCTAACTTTTATATCCGACTGTCACTGATTTGACATTAGAAATCCCTTGCCGTATTATTAGTTACGGAAGAGGAATTTCTCTTCTTTCAAGCTTAACACTGCCCTTGTAAACATTGATACGTTTATAGGAACACCCTAGTTTAACCAATGATGCACTTACAGAGGACCCCTAAACGTTGTAGCTAATGCATGATGATGGCATGATGTCTTTGATGTCTTCTTTCGGTATGAAGTTTTGAGTACACTTAGGTGTTGGGTGAGAGATGGTTGAGTTGAGTTGAGGTAAGGTTTTGGTGTGTTTAGGATCTTGGGGGAGCAGTGCATCATGGGAATAACAACTGGAAAAAAAGGCATTGGCCTAAAAGACAGGTGCTAATGTTGGTTTCTTTGTTGGTTTGTTTGCTTTGAATGTCAGGATGAAGTAGTTTAAGGCCATGCCAGATTTCCACCATTTTAATGCACTCAGGTTCAGTGTTGAATGATCACAGGTAGCAGAACGAAGGCCATGAGAGGATTAGACTCCTCCCAATTTGAAACATGAGTCCACCAATCACGCATGGGTCCCTTTACCAAATAAGGGATAAGGGGTGGGGCCTAAAACTGCCTAATAAAGAGAGAGGAAGTGACCTTTTTTGGGGGAAATTGAGCTGGGCTGAGCGAATGTAATGCTTGTTCTTTTTATTTTGTTTTACTTTTACCATGTTTTTTAGTTTTTTACCCATGTCTCTTTTAAGGGAAATAATTCAGTTTTATCTCTGTGAAGTGTTAGTTTACTGTCCTAGTGTAGTCACAAGTTAGTTGAACTGTGTGATAGGTCGTGTGTAACCTTTTTAGCCATTAGCGCTAATATGGGATAATAGCATAATATGAATAAATAACGATTTAAAAAAAGTTAAAAGAGCATACAATCAAACGTACTTGTGTGGCTAATTTTTCTGTGTAATACAATAAAGAAACAACCTTAAATATTAATAAAAGCTGAAGAAGAATTTGTGTGTCTCTTGTCTGTTCATTTTCAACTGTAGTGGATGTTTACAAACCGAATCACATGCTCAAGGTGTCAATTCAAATCAATATTGGGGTGTATTAAGTGATATAATAAATCTAATAATATTATATATATGGTATTATTTAATAGCAGCCAAATCATTCCATATACTGTATCTTTTATTTTATTGTTATTTTATCATGGACTGCCTCATTCCCGGGAACAACCATTTGATAATATTTATCTTTTATGTTTTATTTTGGAATATAATGCAGTGATGGACAAATTCTGTTGAAAATAAATAAAACATTAAAAGCATAATCATTTTAATATGTGCTCATCTGTTCATACATATCTGAAGGTGAAAAGTTTCAAATTTAAAAAATAAGAATGAAATCAAAGTAAAATAATAATAATAACACAATAATAACATCAAATGTGACTACTACACAATGATTACTATGGCATTACACATATAACATATCAAATATAAAATACAACTTTAATATTCAAATATTATTACAATAATATTCAAAAGCTTTAAAATATTGGTTAACAATCTCATTTAGGCCTAGCCTACTATGTCATATATAAGTGCAAAAAATAAGTGCAATAACCCACATTAGTTTTACATATTTACATTCATAATATACCGGGTTTCTGGCTGTGATTCAGTTATATTCCAGCAGAGCACTATACTAGATGCACTTGAAAGTCACTCTCACAGCACTTGATTGCTATTACAGTCAGCTGGGCAAAAGAACACTCAAACAATCACAGTCCCTGCCAGAGCTTACTGACACATCTTGTTACAAATGATACAAACTTATATTTTATATTTTGACACCCGTTGTTGCCTCTACTGCAGAGAGTTTTTGTTACACCACTTTTTTCTTTTCAAAGCAAAATCCTTGTGAACTCTGGTGAGTTAATGTATTTTTGATAGTGACCTACAACATTATATAGTCTACACATAACATCAAATACACTCGAAGGCTTCAAAATATTGGTTAAGAAAATCAGATAGTATGTCATGCATAAGAGCAAAACATATCATGCAATAATTACTATTGCATTAGCAATCATTGTAGTGATACTTTTCAAACCAGAAAACGTTTAAAGTAGTGTATAACGGAGAATTGAGGTACCACGGTAAAGATATGAGTCAAGCCCATTGACTTAAGACTGTTGAGTTCCATCAGAGAGTCCTCACATGGAGTACTCTTCAGCCATTGCCCTTTCTGAGCCAAAATTGAAGGTAGCAAGGCTTCGATAAGCAAGAACCAGACTGGCTCCGTCGTGACCTCTACCACCTTATAATCTTTTCTGGCCTCCCAAAGAGCCACAATGGCCTGGTCTACATTTGCCTCAAACAGCTCCAATAATTTGAGTTTTTCCATTATGTGCTTGTAAAATCTGGTGGCACTGTGGTTGGGGTTTCTGGTTGCCAGGTTGGATAAGTCCAGCGTGGCTTTTATCTGTCTTTGGTACAACTTGATAGACTCGTCAGCGTTCACCAAATCAGCCAGCGCTCGATTTATACAGCTTCCATCTTGCGCTCTGTTTTTTTGGGATAAAACTACCAGTGCACGGTTGTACAGTGCAACGGCAGCCCAGACACCATCTTCTTTTATGGCCCGAGTGTACATGGCTATGCTTTCTTCAGGCTTGCCAGCTTCACGCAGGTCATTGCCAAACCCCGTGTAATGGTGAAGGTTTGAAGAGGGCGAATTTCTCGATGCGACCTTCGCCCGCGCTGCTTTCATGTCTGCGTCCAGCCTGCTGGTCAAGTCTTGAAAAGCGTCGTCCTCGTCAAAGCGCATGAGTAACCACACACCCCAGGTTTCATTCAGGCAGTCGACATCCGACTGCGGCGGTTTGTTCGAATAACTTTTGTAGAACTCGTCCAAGATGACAAGGTACTGGCTGAACAGATTCTCTTTTTTCTTTATCGCCTCAATATCATTGTCCACATAACTGGAGAGTCTGTTTGCCACAGACTCATCCCTCTCAGTTTTAGCGGTGGCCAATCCTGAGGCCTTGCCCTTCACACTTGTTGGGAGATGATGAAGACAGACAACCAGCTGGGCACACCCAGGAGAACCTTGTCTAGCAGTGCGTCCAAATGCCTGTTGTTCGACACGCACATTTGGGGGCAGGAAGGTCTGCACAACAAACAAACCGCCAGCGTTGTTAACCTGGTCAGAGACCGCAAGGTCAGTCCCACGACCTGCAAGGTTAGTGGCTATAATAACATCTCCCGCTTCCAGCTTCTTTTGAAAGATTGCTGAATTGTCGTGGTTGTTGTTGATGTAGAGCGTTTTCTGACGAATTTCAATCCCGAGAGCATTGTAAACAGCCTTTGCTTTGTTGATTGTCTCACAGATGACCAACACAGCTCTTTCAGCTCGAAAAGGAGTAGGACTGGTTTGCACTTTGACAACCTTGCAGATTTCCCTAATCCACTTGTCGTCATCCTCGACTACCAGTCCCTTAACCTCAAACAGTTTCCTCCGTTTAAATGAAGGTATGACACAAGTCTTGACCCCATTGTAGAGTTTCTGAAAGACCTCTCTTTCTGATTGGTTACCGAGCGTTCCGGTGATTCCATATATCTGAGTATTGTACTTTTGAAACAAACAAACGTTAGACATGAAGTTTGTGAGGACTGGCATGTTGGTCATTTTGGTGCAATGTTCAATTTCGAGGAACTGCTGAAGCCCATCTGACCATTTCATATCGCTCTCAACCACGCCCGTGTACCTGTAGTCAACAGGCACCACCCCCCCTTGCTCAACAATATACTCATCATCCATTGTTAGTGTTTGGGCTCTGAATGCGTTACTTATCCACAGCTTTAGTTTAGAGTTCACCAGCTTGGCAAGGAACCCAGGAACATGGCAGAGAGCGGCGTCATCAATCACTCCACATTGTGTGAACTGCACAAAACCTTTCACTATTTCTTCTGCTGCACTTATCAGTGACTCTCGATTGCTATACATGTAACGACAGGCGGTGGTTTGGGAGTTAATCCTATTGAATTGGTGCACAGTGTGCCATATCAATGCCAAGAGGGGGTTGAGATGCTGCATAGCAGGCATGTCGCTAGATAAGTAAACCATTTGTTGAGCCCTATCCAGCATTAAAGAGTCCGCCTCGTCAACGATGGCGCATTGGAATTGCCTTTCTCCACGTACATACGAGCGGAGGAAGTGGTGTTTCAGCCAGTCTCCTGCAAAATCGGCAGGCGTTCCGTAAACCACCTGGCACTGGTAACACTTCTTTAAAGCCGCGTCATCTCTGGATGTACCTGTGTTGCAGTTGACACTGATTCCCATGTTTTCATAAAATGTCTTCCAATCAAGATAGTCTCTCTCTGCCAGAACCCGGGAGCTGGACATGATGTCCACAGTCCCGTCCCTTTTGGCACGAAATGCAGCAAACATGGCTATGATACAGGACTTCCCCTCGCCGGTGCCCACCTGAATCAACCAACCAGTTTCGGAGAGGACCATCAGCAACCAGCTCACCATTTGTGTCAATCTCGGTTTGTATCCTTTGGCTTTTTTCACTGCAAGACAAAGCAGGAACAATATCCTTTCCAAACCTTGAAGGTCTGATTCTCCATCGGGGGACTTCAGGCTGCGACAGACTGTGGAGACAGTATCTTCCACCTTAGTCAGAAGGGCTTTGTCAACGTGTTTTAACCGTTGCTGGCGGATTTCTTCGAGGATATCTGTGAGTTCCTTGTCTTTGTCACTGCTTAAGATGTCCAGGAGGGTTTCATCGGGTAGAGTTAGATCCCTCACCAACTGTCTAACTGTCTGTCCGTCTTTAAGTTTCAAACTCGGGGAGATGTAATGGATTTCTATAGAATGCAAGACTTTTATCATCCACGAGGGGAGGCCAGGTCTGTCATTGGTTGGCGATGATTCAAACCGCGCGTGGAGAGCCTCAAACAGCCCAACGAGTTCTGCTTCGGACCAGTTGCAATTTGTGGCGAGATTTTGGAGTTTTGTGATAAGGGGCCCCTCGTTGTCGAGGTGAGTTGAGGCCAGCGCTTTTTGTAGCAGGAGATTTCTGTCGATCCATTCCATCTTACTTGCTACAGAGAGACAATAAAATGAATTTAAATTAAAAAAAGTTTTTTAAAAACTTGCACCTAACTTGCACAATGCACCTAAAGCTGTGCTGCTCAATATTTCAACATTTTCAAATGATAATTCATGTTGATATGATCTCAATATAATAATCACAATAATATAAAATGGTATTGCTGCTTGCAGCTTTCCTGAGAACCGCTCATCCACAAAACTTCACAGTCAACACTGCACTTCCTCAGCAATACACCCGTCAAGTATGAACTGTCGAAAAAATCGAAGGACAGACATACATACATACAGAGACTCCTTCCATTATAGTTAGATAAGTCAGTTATCTCAATCATGACATACAGCCAGAAATATGGGCATTAGTACTTACTTGCTGGTGCGAGACGTGGATGAACTGTAAGAGCGACAGACGTGTTGACTTTATATGAAGCTCCTTCTGGAAGTCTCCTATGGTGTCTTTTAGTTTCTGTTTTAATTTCTTGTAAATTCATCCAGTTTATTTATATGGTCCTTGATCACCTTGTTAAACATATTTTACATTCAAACACGCTGACGAGGTAAAGGCTTGGCTTTCTTTGTTCTTCCTATGTATCTACCCATCTTAGGATTCTCCCCTTTTGCCAGTTTTATTCTTTCATTTTCTATATACTGTATATGCTTTATAATTTTTCTACTGGTTATTTCTTTACCTGATACTTAATACAAATCATATCAAGTAGGCTACTTTATTGCTTTTGTGTCATTGCTTTTGTGTAAGTAGAATATATGAATAGATTTATTTTGACTGAAGTAGGCTTATGTTTTTATAAGGGTGTGGCAGTTTCCCCTTGCCACATGCCATCTACCATGGCTTTCCAGGACTCCTCTAACAGCAGGACACAGGCAGATGATTAAACCGGTTTATTGTAAAGGTTGAGGTAGTTTGAACAACAGAGCAGGTGGTACATGCTAGCGCTCCTCCCGAGGTAGGGGTTAGACAGTGAATACAGAGACAGTAAGGAGCAGGTAGGGGTTAGACAGTGAATACAGAGACAGTAAGGAGCAGGTAGGGGTTAGACAGTGAATACAGAGAGACAGGTCATTAAGGAGCAGGTAGGGGTTAGACAGTGAATACAGAGAGACAGGGCATTAAGGAGCAGGTAGGGGTTAGAGAGTGAATACAGAGACAGTAAGGAGCAGGTAGGGGTTAGACAATGAATACAGAGAGACAGGTCATTAAGGAGCAGGTAGGGGTTAGACAGTGAATACAGAGACAGGTCATTAAGGAGCAGGTAGTGGTTAGCCAGTGAATAGACAGTGAATAACAGGACACCTAGTCATGGATTATCCCCCCACAAATATTGTATTTATTTAAACCTTTATTTATTCAGAAAGTCTCATTGAGGTTAGTCAACAACACACGACAGACACAAACAAATGACATGAACATGTACAATGAAATAGGGAAGGAATTAAGATTATAAAACCAAAAAACAGCTGACCTACATGGCTGAGCAACACTTTCCTGCATTGTTCTCTGGCAAGGCTTTGATTAAGGATTTAAACATGCCAAGAGTGCCCGTAAGTGAAGTTGACCTTCGTGGTCATCCCAGGATGGAGGGGGGCCTGTATAACCTCCAACCAGATTACCGCCGGCATCCAGAGCTCTTGGTTATGACACAGATTGGCTAGACACAGATGGTTATCATACCTTTTTTACACCCTGTGTGGTCCATCAGTATTATTTTTGTTTTAAATAACTAAACGGGACAATGAAGACACTGAGAAAACAGTGCACAACAGCAGGGCAGGAGTTCCTCTTCCCCTACGACCTGGACTCCAGATATTATCAGGAGTCGCCAGCAGGAACAAACTCATGACAATAACTCACACGCACGCGCACACACACACACACACACACACACACACACACACACACACACACAGCCTTCTTATAATGACGTTGGACTTCCCATACGAACATCCAAACCCCTCTCCAACCACCACCACCCTGCCATGTTTCCACGCTCCATTCTGGTTGACCATCGAGAACATTCCGGTTCAAGATCACAGATCGCCCCCGACAACCGCAGACTGTCTCTGTGTTTGTAAGTATTTCTGCTGAATTGTATCGAGACGTCTGAGTTGGTATTCGTTCTTTCTGTTGTGATTCTGCCTGCTTTGTCTCAGGGTTACATGAGATACATATGATTTATGTATGGGTGGTATGTTCTGGGTTGTTGATGATGTTGTTGTGTTGCTGACAATTTGCTTTTCTGGGAAGAATACATTGATTAGGGTAACTGACTGACTGACTGACTGACTGTTTGAGTATGACAATGAATGAATAACAATGAATTCAAATCAGCCACAATTTGCCATAATCATTACGGATATCTATCAATGCTCAACAACTGATTCCTTCCTGCGCCTACGGAAGAAAAAAAAAAGCCCATTCCCATTTACTAATACTGATACATTTAATCTGCTGTGGTTCGGTGTGATTTTACTTTGAAGGGCGTTACTTTTCAGAAAGTCAAATTGTCTCCAATGTTCACACATGTCGCGTTGATGTCAACAGCAAATGCATACAACATCCGTGGTCCACAGGTAATTTAAACAAAAAAATAATACGTGTTTCGTTCAAGATAAACACGAATTGAAGTTCAGAGGCTTAAGTGATTGCAAAGTGCCAAGCATGGGCTGCATGCATACCAGCCGGTTGAAGAGAGCAGGAGCGACCGGTTGGTTTGCATGGTGGAGGGAGGGCCCGACAGGTGCAAACAGTCACGCACGCTGCCACACTGATTTACATCTGAAATCCTGTTGGAATCTTAACCGTAACTCTGAATGGACTAGTCGTGAACGGGAGGCGCAATCATGGTCAGTAAACATTGAAGTTCGTGCAGAAGTGAAGTGGGACACGTGTGTCCTGTCTGGGCTGTGTGTGTGTGTGTGTGTGTGTGTGTGTGTGTGTGTGTGTGTGTGTGTGTATGCGTGTGCGCTACGAGACGCGCTTTGGATGGAGAGAGAGACGAGTCCTTTGGTGATGAGTGATAGTTTGCTTGTTTCGTTTTTTTTTGTGTTCGGATGGCAATTCGATATGTTTATTGGTTTATATGTATTGTATTTTCCCCCTAAATATATCAGGAAAACAAGGAAGCAGTCCTGACACGGTACACGGCCAAGGCATTCCCTGCAGTAAGGCGAACGGTGAGGATATTGTGTGTATTAAA
>OMNO01017056.1:0-13202 GCA_900303215.1 Trachyrincus scabrus | reverse complement strand
TATTGTATATATATATTATATAATTCTAGTATTTAGTATTCTTATTTCTTACTTCTTATACTTGTAAAGAGAGAGTTTGTGAGTAACTGCAGTAACCAATTTCCCTCCGGGGATCAATAAAGTACTTCTGATTCTGATTCTGACATAATCGATATAAAGTAGTTGACTATATGAGTGCTACACACTGCTCTATAGCACATATTCATGTCATGCACTATGATGGCGTTGTGAATGAGACGAGATCACCTCTTCCAGAGCGCCTCCCTTAGCCAGCAGTCTGTCAGAGACGTAGTCCATCAGCCAGTCTCCCTGCCGCAGGTTGTCACAGAAGGGGTGGCCCAGGTCGTTCTTGGGACGGATCCCCGCCATCACAGACACGATCCCTGGACAACACACACATGTTCATATATGGGAGAATTTTACTATAACATATTGCCATATGCATATACTATACTAAGTGTGGAAAAAACACAGAGTCACTGGGTGGTGTCTCTTGTTTGTGTCTCTTTTGTAAAACATTGGATATCCTGTGCCACCAATATGGTAGAAACATTTAGGAAGGAAAGTATGGGAAAAGGCAAACCAAGATAATAAACCAAGGTAATAAACCAAGGTTCAACAAATATACAAAGGCCAAGGGTTATCTTCAGCCATGTGGTAAAGGAGAAGGATGGATCTTGGGTACCACATGTTGATAGATAATTAGTGGGGTGTTGGCCTTTGAATAGGGGTGGTTTGGAACATACTTACAATGCATGTGATTGGTTTAAAATATAAGGGAGTAGTCCACAGAGATGAGCATAAAAGATGTATCCTGAGTCTAGTTGGGCAGCTTCTTTGCAAAGAAGCTCAGGCTTTTGTATTGCTGGTTTCAAGTGATAATAAAAGTCCTTAACTTTGATACTTCGGCTTCTCGACCTCTCCTATTTTTGATAAAGTTTTAAGTGTTGTTATCCACAAGACATTCAACCTGAAATATATAGTTCATTTGTTGCAGAGATATGATTGATTTTCCCCAATCGATCAAAGGGTAAACAACAACAGTTCAGTTAAGACAGTGAGGTTAAGACAAGACAGTCAGGTTAAGACATTCAGGTTAAGACATTCAGGTTAAGACAGGCAGGTTAAGACAGGCAGGTTAAGACAGGCAGGTTAAGGTTAATACGTATGTGAATGTATATGAATGTGACCATATGCCACATGCACCACACTAAGTGATAGGAAGTAGTTTGTGACTATGGATCACGGAAAGGAAATCTGTTTGGGTATACGGAACCCTTACGAGACATTCTAATTATTTAGTATTTTGCATTAGTATTTTTATAAAAAAAGTAGTATCAAATAAAGCCATCAAATACCTCTATACTAGTCAGCAATCTCCCGCCGTCACCCCATAAGTGACCCCAAGCTTGGGAAGCGCTGAGTTGTGAGCTCTGGGTTTGGGTTGAGTTTAGTTCTTTCTGTGTATTTTTGTACCTTGCAGGCCACCGTACTTGAGTGGTAACCAGGAGGGGACGTGGTAGCACCCTCCTCCATCCTCCCTCTCCTCAGCATCACAGCGATACAGCAACACGTTCATGTCGGCCAGCGTTAGCTTGGACATGATCCTGACACGGAGCAAACCAGGAAATCACGCCGTTGATGATGAAGACACCATGTAATGCTAGTCGAGTTATGTTATACCGGCGTCGTATCCTTGTGATTGCATCACTATTCTTTTCCTTCATCGGTAGCATCATTCAACAGTAATAGTAAAATAGATCACAATGATAATAATGGGTCAATATTGTATAGTTACAATAATGTAGCATATACTGTCAATAATTTATATCTCAACTGTCTCACATTTCTACTACTGACTATATAGATATATTTTCTCAGTATATTTTATATATTAATATATATTAATGTGCATTCTACGGTGACACCATAATTCCCTATCTGGGATTAATGAAGTACATCTATGTGACCTACTTAACATTTGCCAACTTAACATTATTAAATGCTTCAAAAAGTAGAAATGAACTGAGAAATGAATAATGTTAAGTGAGTGCTTGGGTGAAATGCTCCGTCATTATTGCTGGATGGTTTTTACTTCCATGCAGGCTGTATTCTACATATGTTTAACATATGAATACAGCCTGCAGGGAAGTATTCTCACACGGGTGTCAAATATCTAAATATTGAAGCAAGCAACCTAAAAACTGTCTGTGTGCACACAAAAGCCCAGGTAGGTGTGAAAATGACCCCAGAAGTGTTTTAAAGTGAAATTCCCCTTTAATAACTTGCTTTTATAGTATAGCTGAGCTGAACAAGGGAGCTGGCTTACAGTCTAAAGATAAGCAGGGGCCTGACCTCCTGGGACCATTAACCATACCGGTCTCCTTACTTGTCTCTACTGCCCCAAAAATGAAATAACGTACTTCTTTGAGTAAGACGCAGCATTCCTGTGAGGTCGTAAAACTGTGTTTAAAAGACAGTGTAGCACTGTGTTGACCCCATAACACTGTGTTTAAAAGACCCTGTAACAATGTGTTGACCCTGTAACACTGTGTTTAAAAGACCCTGTAACACTGTTTAAAAGACCCTGTAACACTGTTTAAAAGACCCTGTAGCACTGTGTTCGTGGCTCACTCTACTAGAGAGGAGACTGTATCGGAGTGTGTAGATACACAAGTGTACTCGAACACGGAACAACATTACTAATGTGAACGCTGACCAGCAGGGGAGTGGAGAGGGGGGGAATCGTACTCGGGCGTGGTACGAATAAATTGTACCTAATGTGAACGCGTCCTAAGAGCTGTAGCTACAAAGCTATTCAAAGGCTCTGTTGGAACTGAATGTCGGAGGCCTTAATTACATTTTTACCTTGGGTCTCATATAGACAAGCCTTATACGCTACATATATACATGTATATACATGTGTTCTCTCTCTTCCGTTTTCTGATGTTTCCTTACAAGCTTGTGGCATCAGCCTCTCTCTCACTTACATTAATAGGCTGAAGGTTAGCCCTAGTCAAGGTAATGGCAGTTCAACACATTACTGATTACGTTTAAAACCATGCAACATGTTGACCGTTGGCCTCAAAGCTCAGTGTGTTAGCTAAAATGGTCATAAAATACCAAGCTAGGCCGCGACTCCTGCACTGTTTCCAGTGTTTGTTAGCAGTCATTCCGTACATACTTCTTGAGTGGTGTGTTGAGCACGCTCGGGGTGCTGTCGTCGACCTGGGCCCCTGTCCTATAGAGGGGGTTGAACTGGCTTAGGTGGCACCTGAGGGACCCCACAAACTCCTGGAACTGCGGGTCCAAACTCACCCTACATGGAAGCAGAACAGTGATATCACTTTTTTTTTAAAAACTCAGAAAATTTACAATACAAAAGTTCCATGAATTAATTCATTGATTTTTTTGCTGCACATTTTCTATTCTCTAATTAAAGGATAACTAGGCATAACTTCAGGATAAACTCAATGAAATAGTAAGCCATTGAAACATGAATTAACATTGAAACATTAGTTAATTCATGGGCTTCTTTCTAAAGATTAAGGTTTGGCACATGCTCTGCAACCCACTCAAAATCCCCTCGCGACGCCACCAGTTGAAATCACTGATCTAAAAGATTTTCAAAGTCATGGCTGAATATTTAGCTGATTCCCACAATGTGGGGTCCCACAATCGCGAGATTTCAGAGCGAGACTTTCTTCTTGAGCGAGACTTGGTTAGACACAATAACAAACGAGGTAAAGAAAAAAGTTTTTCTCTGTAGGGATCCTTTCCATAATGTTGTCAGATACTTCTACTAACAATCTGAGCCTGTCAGTGGCAAAAACAAGCACTTTTAGAGGACGTACATCAGAGGTGCCCAACGTTTTTACACTTCAGATCTACTTTTACATTTTTCAAAATCACAAGATCTACAGGCCCAAATCCCAGTCTCTGTCCCATGATGAGTTGCATAAAGCTACTGTTATACTGCAGACACATGTTTATCGTTTCAGAGAAGGGAGTGATTACCTAAGTGCAGGGGTCCTCAATTACAAATCTTAAAGGTCCGTAAAGAGCATTTTCAATAAGACAAAGGTCAAGAGAGGACTGTTAGAGTTGACAGCTGGGGGGTTCGCAACGGTGACAGCACCGTTGCGAACCGGCCGACAACGGGGGAGGGGGGGGGTAAATAAAGTTGTCATGGAGATGACGGTACGCTGAATGTGATCAGACCAAAGCAGAGTACACGTCCTGTTACAGACAGTGGAGCAGTCGGACATGCGGAGCGCTGCTTGCAGTGGAGAAAGCGGAGATTTACATTTACATACGGAGAATTTTGACGCGTTGCGTCGCGGCGATGTCTCGCAGAAAATACATGAAAAGTATAATTTGCTCAGAGTCCGGAGACAGTTGTGGTTCGGTCCGGATCCGGACCGGAGTCCGGGGTTTGAGGACCCCTGATCTATATAGTTAACAATTAGAACTTAGCGCTGTTTTGTTTTTCCCCAAACTGTTCTAACCTTATGTGTCAAGCTTATCTGTCCAGCTTTTACAAATGTACAGTTACCTTCTGTGTCCACTGATCAAGGTCAAACTCCTTGAAAAGTGTTTAAGACCAGAATATTGAGATAATAAGATTGTTTTCTTCATGGACTTTGTCAATGGACAGGCAATATGCATAATAGAATACAAATGGTGGATCTACATGGTTCCTGTAATATTTGGTGTACCATAAAGCTCTGTGAGCTAAAAAAAATAAAGTTGATGACCATGCAGGCAGTCATAGGTCATTTCATCCGGAAAAGTCTAATAACAAGATCACAAAATTGTATAACCTTCTTGTAGAAGTAGTCAAGATGAGGAACAGTCAATATTTAAGAAACTAACTTACGATATCCAGCATGATTACACAATACACAGAAAAACAACAAATACAACAAAAAAGAAAAAAAGAAAACTTGGATTCAGATAATTGAAATAGAAAAGACTACTTTATTAATAATAACATCCAATTCCAGCAACAATGGTGTACAAAATGAAGCAACAGAGCAAATGATCACACCATGTGTCTTCTTGAGGTCAACACCTGTAAAACAACAACAAGTTACCAAAGGTACACGAAAAACCACACACTGCAAAGCATGACAACAATTGGATTCAGCACATGATCATGTTTACAAGATGTGAGTCCCACCCCTCTCATATCATCATTATTCCTTATGGACTGTTTCACATATTTACTGAGTTTACATGATTTAATTCATGGTTATACACACACCATTAATAATTGCTTGCACTTGCTTGACATTTTTTGTAGCTACTATAATTTTGATCGTAGGCTTGAATGATTGCAGGCTATGATCATATATCCTTGATTGTTCGTTCAGTACCTCACTTGTGTAAGTCGCTTTGGATAAAAGTGTCAAATTAAAATGTTAAAATGTTGGCACCGTGGCCCTATATGTTAGCAGTTACATTCACCTATTTCCTGACGGTGTTCTGGGACCTGGACGAATCGGCACCACAGCAAGTTCCTTGAGCAACCACTTCATCCTTCTTCAAGACGGTCGGTCTCACCACGTCCACGTCACGATACAAGTGATCGAGCAGACCCGTGAAGATATTAGGCGCCGAGTAAAAGTCTATCAAGAAATAGGCACCGCGTACATGTCGTGTATTGTGTTTGGTAATCTTGTAGGGCAGCAGTCTCTCTCCGAGGTTCTCCAGGTCTCTCACCACGGCGCCCCGCTCCATCAAGGCCTCCACCGTCCGCCGCAGGGTGGAGGCGGTCTCAGGTCTCTGCATCACCTTCAGTATCAGGGACAACTCATAGCGAGGCATGACTTCAGTGAACGAACAATTGAGTAATGGAACAGAACTCAAATATATAATATAGCCACTACAGATGATATGACCACGGTTCAAAGGCACCCACCATGACACGAGAAGGGGCGGAGTCGGCTGATGTGACGTATAAACTATGTGCCACTGTTTTGACCAGCCTGGTTTTCATAAATAATAAAATATAAAACAAACACATGTACGATCGAAATGTGTACATAAAACGCCGCACAAAACGGATATTATTATATATATTTATAATTACAATTTTACACTAATCGAATATTGTGATTCGAATGTGTTGAACCTGTGATGACGTAATCACTGGGCGACTGTTCGGAGTCAGAGGGGAAATGAAAAGGCCAATAAATGGTCGAATAAATAAATAAATGTGCAAAAAGATGCCACAAATGAGACCAGATTGATGTAAACATAGACTTCAGTAAAGCAGAAGCAAGCCAAAAGTCTAATGAAGAGAAAGAATAAAAGCAAATGGCAGAGCGAGTGGGATGAGGAAAAAACGAGGAAGTAAAAAACTAACGAAGAAGAAGTCATCACAGCGCGCATGCCTACCAATTCCCACACGTGAGCACGCCGCCGTCCTTCCAGAACGAGCGTGGTCAAGATGGCGGAGAAGAACCCAGTCGTCCCCAGCGATCTTTATAAGTTCGTGTATTCGTTTCTGCTGGAGAACAAATTCGCCAAGGCGGCCCAGCAGTTTGTCAAGCAGACTAAAGTGGTATGTTAGGGTGCGGGTTAGACTCGAGTTAGACTTCCTACTGAACTCCTAAGCTAGCTACCTTCACACATGTCCACGAGGGTAGATGTACTTATTGCATGTATTTGTTGTATTTATGCATGCTAAGATGTACTTAATCTTGTATATGCATTACTCCATAGCATAGTGTAACTTGAATGTTAAAAACGTGTTGACCCATGCAACAATACATACTGGCCGACAGGCTAATCAAACGCGGTACACAAAGTACAATTACTACAAATGCTATTGTCTTTGGTAATTTTCAGAACCCACAGGATCAAAATGAGGAGAGATTAGTCGACATCTACAATTTCTGGGCGAAGTGAGTAGTTCTTTCTATTCCCTTTCATATGACATTTTAATAAAGCTCAAGCTGACCACCTTTTCACCAGATCTCACACTGTTCCTGTTCCTAGGTCTCCCGAGGCGAAGAAACGAAAGGCAATTCCTGCCGATGCTAAAGCCACCAACGGACCCTCTGCTAAGAAAGCGAAGCCCCGTGCAGAAAGCTCCAGTAGTGAAGACTCGAGCAGTGATGAGAAGGAAGCTGCTGCCCCAGCAGCTAAGACCCCCCCTGCATGTAAACACAACCCTGCGTCATCGCATAGCATTACAAGGAGCTAATATTTAAGCTATTTATTTAGAAACAAGCAGTGGTTCAACCTTTCTTTCCCCTTTCTTGCAGCTGCTAAAGTTGTACCTTATAAAACTGTAGCTGCCAAAGCTGCATTGAGCAGCAGCAGCAACGACTCCAGTGAGGAGGAGGCCCCACTTGCAAAGGTAGATGAAGGGGAGTTATATAAAGGTCTGCCAGCCACCCATCGGTGGCAGCGTGTTGTTTGTTCTCTGTTCTAAAGTGTGTGTGTCACCTGCTTGTAGCCTCCAGCGAAGTCTACTGCTGTAGCAGCAGACAAGAGGAAGGCAGACAGCACCTCCAGCAGTGAGGAGTCAGACTCTGAGGATGAGAAGGCCGCCAAAGCCCCTGCAACCAGTGAGTATTCATGGCTGTATAACGTTAAAGCTGATCTTGTGCGTCTGAAAGTGTTTTTTTACATATATTTATCTTCGGTAATTAATCTTTTACAGAACCGAAGGCTGCTGTCCTGGCACCAAAAAAGAGAGACAGCAGCAGCGAGGAGGACAGCTCTTCAGACTCTGAGGATGATAAACCAGCTAAGGTACTTTTCAATTCCAGGCCACCCTTAATTCATTGCGGTTTTTCCAACGTTTATTTTGACCCGTTTCATGTGGAGCTATCGGACAAAACAAGTGTAGACTTAACAATGGGAGCCTGGCCATCAAGCTAATCCAGTGTGTTACTTTAGGGTGCAGTCAAGCCAGCGGTTAACAAGCCTGCGGCGCCTGCTAAACCAGCCGCTGCTGCCAAATCTAGCAGTGAGGACTCTTCATCTGAGGAGGAGGCTCCTCCCACCAAGAAGTCCAAACCAGGTATGTTCCTGCTCTTTGTGACGGTCGTACTGTAATACATGTGTCATTGTTGATGCTGATCAACCTTATCTGGCTAGGAGCATACAGTGCTGTTCCTCCACCTGCCTCCGTCGCAGCCAAGGCCAGCAGCTCTTCAGACAGCAGCGATGACAGCAGTGATGAAGAAGAGAAGAAGCCACCAGGTAAGAAAAGTACAGAAATGGGATCTCTTATGGCCAGCGCTGGGTGCTCCTTGATGAGGCTTGGCTAATGCCCTTCTTCTACTCCCAGCCAAACCGGCTCCCGTCAAGACCACTCCGTCTAAACCCAAAGCCCCTGCAAAGAAAAAAGACTCCAGCTCTGACAGTTCAGGTAAGGACCCAGCTCTTGGTGGCTTCTTCTGTTGAACCTAGCTCAGGCCTTACAGGTGTGTTTGTAGAACAGTGGTCCATGCTTCTCCTTTCAGACTCCAGCTCAGATGACGATGAGGAGAAAAAGAAGAAGAAGCCAGCCGCCAAAAAGGCACCAGTGAAAACGGCCCCGGCTAAAGCTGCTCCTGCTAAGGAGGACTCCTCCTCCTCGAGCTCAGAGGAGGAGGAAGAGGTGAAAAAGACCCTAGCAAAGGTGACTCCTGCTAAAGCTGCTGCAGCCAAACCTGCGCCAGCTAAAGCTGCTCCTGCTAAGGAGTCCTCCTCTGAGGAGTCGAGCTCAGATGATGAGGAGGCGGCTGCAAAGAAGCCTGTGGCCAAAGCTACTCCAGCCAAGACCCCGCCAGCTAAGGCTGCCCCTGCTAAGAAAGACTCCTCCAGCTCAGGTGTTTATAGCCTTCATGTCATCTGTTGATTTACTAAATCATCCTGTGTGTTTCACTAGACAAGTTTTAAACAAAGTGGTTATGCAATATATTCCAGATACATCTGCCCCATTATCAAATCTTCAATTAACTCCTACTCTTATTTTAATTTATCCATCCAGACAGCAGTTCTGAAGACGAGGCCCCAGCCAAGCCTGCTGCTAAACCTGCATCCAAGCCTGCTGCTAAACCTGCATCCAAGCCTGCTGCCACCTCCACCCCCAAAGCCCCAGCTAAGGCAGCAGAGAGCAGCTCAGATTCAGACTCCTCATCTGAAGAGGACGAGCCTGCCAAGGCTAAACCAGCCTCCAAGCCAGCCACTCCAGCAGCTAATCCTGCTGCAGATAGCAGCTCTGAGTCGGACTCGTCCTCTGAGGATGAAGCGCCTGCTAAGGCCAAGCCAGCGGCAGCTAAGCCAGCGGCAGCTAAACCAGCTTCCTCCAAGCGAACCACCCCGCTAGCAAAGCCAGCTGCAGCAGCAGAGAGCAGCTCCGACAGCTCCTCTGAGGAGGAGGAGGCCAAAGCATCCAAGCCGGCAGCAAAGCCTGCTGCAAAGTCACCTGCAGCAGCCAAGCCAGCCGTGGCCCTGGCAAAAACGGCTGCAGAGAGCAGCTCTGACTCCTCTGATAGCTCTGAGACTGAGGCCAAGGCGACCCCGGCCAAGGCGACCCCGGCCAAGGCTCCGCTCACCAATGGCAAGGCAGCAGCCAAGCCCAAGGAGTCCTCCTCCAGCGACAGTAGCTCTGAGGAAGAAGAGGAGCCCGCCAAGGCAGCAGGAAAAAAGGCTACACTGCCGAGCAACCCAGCCGCTACTCCAAAGACCACCCCAGCAGCCAAGGCTAAAGAGAGCAGCAGCAGCTCCTCCAACAGTTCATCAGAGGAAGAGGAGGCGGTGCCTGGAGCAGCCTCAGCTCCCACCACACCAGTCATGAATGGTAAGGCTCAACATGGAATAAACAAGCATAAGGAATAGAATGTCATCCAATACGTTTACTATAGTCATTACTTTATTTATTTATCCGCTGGTCTCCCATGTTTATATATATATATATATATATATATTAGAGAGCACACTGCTGCAATGGTGTCGTCATTACAATATTTTTTTTGTAACACAGGCACAAACGGTAAGAGGAAAAAAGATGACTCCTCTGGGAGTGAGGAGGAGGATGAAGAAGAAAAGACCCCCAAAACAAAGAAAGTCATTACCACACCACAAACCTTTCCCAAAGCAAATGCCAAGGTAAGACTCTACAATCACTCACAAGCCCCGAGTTACTGTTGACACATAATGTAAGGAACTTACATTATTATTAACTTATATGATCTCTTGTGTGTCTGACAGAATGTGCCTTTCCGTAGAATAAGAGAGGAAGACATTGAGGTGGATCAAAGGCTGGCCAACAACTCGTTCGATGCCAAGGTGAGCCCTGTGACATCGGCTGCTTGCCCTAACAAAACATGAAGTTTCCTTTCAGTTTTTTTGTATTTTTTTTCTGCATGTAGATGTCGTGGTCCAGTGTTGTACTCACTCCAGCATGACCTCCAACACAATACAGCCTGGAGTTCATCTAGGTCTAAATGTTATGCAACACTGGATAAACCTCATTCCTCAAGTCGACATGACATTAAATTATATTATTATTATTATTATTATTATATTGGACTCAATGAGAGCGTCATTTGATTTTCAGCTTTCTAGATCTCGGCTCTTGTGCCAAACCAACAGTTGGCCGTGTGTTGATGCCTTGTGTGTTGATGCCTTGTGTGTTGATGCCCTGTTTGCTCCTCAAAATAAACACGGGGACAAGCCTCTCTTCTGGCTTGCCAAGTATGCTGGCTAGGTCAAAATATTTGGCAGTTATTAAGTTGCTTAATTAATAATAATAAGTCTATTGGTTTCTCTCCCGTCTAGCTCGGCTCGAACGGAGACTGGGGCCAGAAAGCCAACGACGTACTACGGTTTACAAAGGGAAAGTCCTTCCGCCACGAAAAGACCAAGAAGAAGAGAGGAAGCTACCGCGGCGGGGCCATCTCTACCTCCGTCAACTCCATCCGGTTTGACAGCGACTGAGGACCGCCGCTCCGTCCCAACACATCCAAACAGTTTTCCCTGAGAATGGGACACAACCCCTAGAGAGTATATCCCCATCCTGGCAGGAGCTGAAACATCTGAACCACAGAATATGACACCACCCCATTGGCTGCCCATAGTTCACAAGAGACTAGTCCTTTAAGAAAAGCCTGTGGAGAAGGCTACAGGAGGGTTGCCCTCTATTGTGCCTTACTTGGATGGAAGCGGTCTCGTTCATACAGTGCAGTCGTCGCCTGTGGCCACCAGGTGGCGGTAGGTCCCCGATGGTTTACGTTAAATTTGGTCCCAGTTTTGCGTTTTTCTTTTTTACTTAAAAAATGTTTTGCCTTTGTCCTTAATTATCCGCTGTAATCTCTGGAATTAGTGACTTTAGTTGTGTATATGAATGTTAGAAAATGAGCCATCCATCATAAAACGTTGTTTGAGCTGGCACAGAGAATGCCATATGGATCTTTGTTTAATGGCCTGGTGGGGGATTCAAATGAATTGTTTAGTTTAACTTTAAAACTGGCTTTGAACTTTGTTCTTTGTCTCCATGTAATACAGCGTAGAGACCTGGGTTTTATATTTTAGTATTTATTACACCGTTTCAGTCCTATTTTCTTGAGCAGTCTTGCTGTTTTTGAAACTACTATCCAAAGTAGGAGGTCCCTCCACATCCAGGTTATTAATTGGCTTGCTGTTGCTGTCAATACGTTCATGGGGGAGTTGGACCACCTAACCTCAAGTATGTTCATTTTAATTTTACTTATTTAACCATAATAAGGCCTATATCCCCCCTCTCAGTTGTTTTTTCTGTATTGATTCTTGTTACTGTAATTAAAAACTTAAAAATGAAAACTTGGTGAAGGCTGTGTTTCTGATGCTGTAGTGCTAACTCATCTCTGACTCCTGTTTTAATTGGAGCAGGCGGTTTCTCTTTGGGTCACTAAGGACAGTGCTGCTCAGTCTGGCTCCTGTAGTTTTAGATGCGCTGGGAAAACAAAACAAATGGGCGATTCAATGACTTTGAAATGTGTCATGAGATTTAATATGGTAACAACAAAAAAAGATTTCTAGCTGAGTTCAGGCTAAGACACTTCACTCCATGCAACTAGAAAATTCATGTTTTTTCTCTTCATACAAGCCTGAACTAATTCTCTACGCTGGCATGTGCTGCTAAAAATTAACATAACGTGATGTATTATGGTGGCGGTCTTATTTAAATATGACTAGAAAGATGCAATACACAGCTTTGAGAATTTAATAATGCAGTAGATGCAATATTTAAGTCTCATCGAAGGTGCACATTAATGACAAGTTGCTTTAAGGAAGGAAGGAGATTGATTCCTTCAGACTCCAAATCCTCCAAGTTTAGGAATTCCTGACCATGGTGTGCAGCATGCTTCCCTGCACACGGAGCAGAGAAGACTTGACGCTTGTGAAGTCGGAGGGTGCTCTCTCCTGGTTTATACGGCTGAGCTCTAGTGTTACCAGGCAGAGTTCACAGGCAAGAGAGTTGCAGGTCTTTTTAGCATTATACCATCTGGTCAAATGTGTAGCTCACAATGGCCAGAGGTGGCAAAAGTACACACATTCTGTACTTAAGTAGAAGTACAGATACTTGTGTAAAAAAATACTTTGATAAAAGTAGAAGTACTGATTCAACTTTTTACTCAAGTAAAAGTAAAAAAGTACAGGCTCTGAAAAGTACAGTAAAAAGTAATTTTTAAATCGGCTGTTTTTGTGCAAAGCTAACGGAACCTCACGTCATATTAATATAATATAAATATATAATAATAATATAAGGGAATAGGAACTTTATTTCAACTTATATTACTGCCATTCTGAATGTATTCAGCGTGAACAACAACAAAAACAAAGCAGATAGAAAAAACAAGCTCTATTTGCTGTCGCCTACATTGTAGATGGGTGACCTCGCCTCTACATAGGCCTAAACAAATCACACAAAATGATTATAGAAAAAGCAGCACGAATTACAAACTCAACAAGGTCAGTTATACCATAAAATGTATTGCAATGCAAATAGACATTAAATGGACTGCAAGCATAAATGTATACTCAACTTACCCCCCAGTTTACCAGTTCTACAGTAAAAACCAACACGGTCCAGAGGGACCAAACCTTACAGGTTTAAGATGAAGGGTTACTTAATACTGATGAGATTATGAGCAGAATATACATTTTCATAAAGAAATGT
The DNA here is from genome assembly GCA_900303215.1 of Trachyrincus scabrus. NCBI lineage: Eukaryota > Metazoa > Chordata > Actinopteri > Gadiformes > Macrouridae > Trachyrincus > Trachyrincus scabrus. The sequence goes on along the minus strand of OMNO01017056.1, from coordinate 37 downwards.
TTCATTAAACTAGAATTGCCGCAGTCAAAGTGCAACA
>OMNO01017053.1:0-10049 GCA_900303215.1 Trachyrincus scabrus | reverse complement strand
TCCATGTATTTCTTACATACACACAGGTCATGGTTTCTTACATACATACAGGTCATTACAACGAGAGGTGAGGAAGATAGACTCGTGGTAGAAATGCTAACGTTTTGTCAGGCTAACCAGTTGAAATCACATTTAGAAGGAAGTGATGTCATACGCCCACAAACACAGTTGTGTTACAGCAGGACAGACACGAGAGTTGTATATTACAGCAAGCAGGTAGTCTTTTTCTCTCGCTCTCTCTCTCTTTCTCTCTCACTCTGTACCAAAGCAAATTAGTGTTACGTTCATCACAATATTGTGACAGTAATGTGCAATTCACAGTTAATGCCCAATAACACTGGCAGCCTTTGACGCACTGTTTTTAGCTATGCACCACCATGGAGTACTGACAGATTGTATTAGCGTGGATGACATAGAAATTGTGTTAACCGTTTCATGGCAAATTATACAATAGCTTCTTCTTTGACAGTTGTCACAGTCGTCACGGACACAGTGCAGATTGTTAGGCTAAGTACAGGTCGCAGGTAGGAGTTTATAAAAACAAAACGGGAGGCTCGGAGAGGAGATGGCATATCTGGGTTTCAATGTAAGGGAAACCCTTTCTTAAAATAACACCAACATGGGAATGTAACAGAGGAGGTGACTGTAACACCTTGGTCGCCGGGTGGAAAATTCACCTTAGCTCCGTCGGTCGGGTTGGATAATGGAATCGTTTAGCCCTTAAAACAATATTCTGAAACCCCCTATGTTGACACTGGCTTTGACCGGCTTTCTCCCCAGAGCCGTTGGTTAAACTCTATCGAGATGCGGATTTGATATGGGGTGATGTTTAGCGCAGGATCTATATACAACCACGGTGACCACATTGGCTACAAAAAAAAGGAAGTAATTTGGATTGGCTGTTGCCATGGAAGCCACGGTTGGTATTGACTGTTCTGAAGTCTGAGGTGTTCAGAGCTGAGGGCATCTCACTGACATCTGTTTCTTCCAGTGACTTACTTTTCCTTTTCTTTTTTATGTGACTCTATATAGTAAGTGCATGCTTGCAATACTAGCGTTAAGTATAAAAGTGTGATTTTGTTTTTCTTCTCTTCATATATATTTCTCGGTGAATCACACCGTATCTTGATTAATATACCAGCCAGTGTATGTCTTTTTTTATTTTTTTCAGTGTATGTTTTTCTTGTTTGTTTCACAGGGGGTCAGGGGGTGTGGTCGCGGGTAGGACCCGGAGCTGAGCTGCAGTGACGGGGAGACTCTGGTCACAGTCAGTGGGCGGTGTGCGGTGTGGACTCAGGCCGTGGGCTACTTGATGATCTGAGGGCAGTCGCTCCAGGCCTTGGCCTTGCGCTTGGCCAGGGCCAGCCAGGCCGGCTCCGTGCACACCTGGGCAGAGTCACTGGAAGGGAATCGCTTGGACACCTCCTTCACAGCAGGGGGCGACGGCGTGGAGTCGGCGATCTCGACTACGCCGCAAAAACGAAAGCATAGGCCAAAGTTACAAGCTTCTCTGGAAAGCCAGTGGGTTGATAAAATACTAAAGATCGCGAGGCGTCACTGTAGGATGTCGCTAATGACACCAATTATGGGTCTGCTACTTTTATGTACCAGAGCACATGGTCCACGGTCAATGTTTGATATTTGATATAAAAGAGAAATAAAAGGAGATCCTACGATGATCGTGAAAAGGGTCTGTTGTCATTTAATGTGAATGATGAACAATACGTAGTCGTTTCTTTATTGAAGCGTGTATTACAACAGACACACTTTTTCATTTGTACTGTAACTACTAAATAACTAAATACATCTGTGTGAGCGTCATAACTCTCCCTTGATAAACTCTTAAGCATCATCCACTGTCATGAAATATGTATGAAATGTATATAAATATATCAGAGCACATGGGAACATCTTGCATTGGATCGTTAATCCAGCTTCTTACCAGTGACAGAGCTGGGAAGAGTGTTGGCTTTCTTCAGATGTTCTCTCCGGTCAAAGCGCCCCAGAAGACTATCTGGTCTCTTGGGCTCCTCCGGGGTCAGAGCTTTTCTTGGACTAGGGCCCGGGGTTCCCCTGCCATCCGTGGGACTGGCCAGCAGAGTCTGCTGATGGGGAAAGTGAAAGTGGTCCATCCCTCTCCACAATATTAAAAGATGGACACTCTTGGGTGGTGGAGGAGGGCCGAGGACTGACAATTTTCTGATATGTCTCGGAATCATTTTAGGCCGTTTTAATATTCACATTTTGGATCACTAATTGGCAAATGTAAAATGTAATATTACAAGCAGGACAACAACCTATATTGGTTGGAAAGAGGTATTAATGGAGTCTCAACCTTTCCTTATACCTTATGTCCTTGTAGTTATGTGTGAAGGGATGTGCTGTAACATATTAAAAGTGTGTGTGTGGGTCAGGAGAGGAGATCAGAAAAGATGGGATACATACGCTCACCCGCTCCTTGGACTGTTTCTCTGCCAGTTTGGCCTCCCTCTGGCTGCGTCTCTCCTCGCGGCTCTGCTGCTGCTCCCTGAAGCCCTTCTGCTTCTGCAGGGCCAGTGTGATCCACAGGGGGCCCTGCTCCTTCTCCTGGATCCGCACGCTGTCCAGAGAGTGCCTGCTCTGCAGTGAGGGTTTCTCTGTAGAGGGTCAGGTAGATATTAGGGTTTCATGATGCGTTGGGCAAAATAATTGCGCAAAGCAGCGGGGGTAACATTATGATGCTAAACTACTAAATCTGTAAAGGAAACACAACAATGAACCCAGGTAAACGGAAGGAGAAACAAGACATTGTGCAAATAGTAAGTGAAGCACATCAGTGATGGAAAAAGACAACTGGAGATTAGATGCAGATGTGAGGGTCAGAGTCAACACATATTGTGTTGTAAAGGTATGGAGGGTGGACAATATAGAGGTTAAACAGGCAGTGAAGAAGTGGATCAGTTATAGATGTTACTCTTCTTGGGTATAAGATAAGATAGTGAGGTATTTTCACAGGTACATCACGAAGATAGTTTGTTCTAGTTTGTTCAGCTATATCTCAAAGGTAATAGTAGTCAATCTCATGTAAGGTATTTTCTCAGGCGTATCTCAAAGGCGGTTAGAGGTTAGTGGAGAGGCTCATCTGACACTGACCTTTTCTGAGGAGCTCTGTCTTTCGGTCCACCTTCTCTCTCCAGGGTATGTTGATGGAAGGGAAGAAGGACTTCTTCTCCTTGGGCTCCTCGTCCCCGGGCGTGTGTGCCTGGCTGCTCCTCTGCAGACGGGCCACAGCTGAACTCTCCTCCTTGGCTTCACCCTGCTCCTTGCCGGAAGGTTCTGGATCTCTCCCGGTCCTCTGGGGCATCCCTTCACTGGGGTCCTTGGGCAGCGGCGAGGAAGGAGGGGTAGACATGGCCGCCGCAGGCTTGGGCGACGTGGGGGGTCTCTGATAGAGAGATGATCTGGAAAGCACTTTCTCCCCGTCGCAGCCGTGCGTCGGCCCCGGTTTGGCGCGGAAGGCGACGGATGAGGGGGACGCCAGCGAGGGGGACGCCAGCGAGGGGGACGCCAGTGAGGGGGACACCAGCGAGGGTGAGCTCGGGGTGTCTGAGAACACCGGAGTGCTGTCGGGGGTGGAGTCCGGGTCCATGGGCGTGAGAGGGGAGGGGACGCCGTCGAAACTGTCCCCGGCACTGTAGCGTTTTTTCCGTTTCTCGGTGGATTGCTCGCTGTGGAATCGGAGGGAGTAGTTTGTCCGTCTCAGCTTGATGCCAAAGGGGGAGGGTTTGTCCTGGCCGTCTCGGGCCCTCTCCTCACTGCCCTCGGAGCCTTCCGCCTCGTCCTGGCTGCCGCCTTTCACCTCCAGCCCCTCCAGTTTGGCTTGATGGCTGGGAACCAGAAACGAGGGGAGGTCTTTGGCAAACATACACTCATCTGTTCCTCTTTCTGCAATGCGGACGGTTTTACTGGTCCTGTTGGGAGATTTAGAGGCTGGGGTCGGGGAGGCTGCCTGGGGCTGGCTGCAGGTGTCAGATGATGATGATGTGGTCTCTTTTTCCTCTGGACTCAACAGCTCAGAGTTCCTATTGGAGTCTCCAAACTTCTTCTTGGCTGGGGTGATGGAGAACTTGGCGCTGGCGGACATGGTCTTCCTGAGGTTGGAGTGCGGGAACGAGGACTGGTTTGCATCCTCGCTGCCAGGCCCCATCTGGCTTTTGCTTGTTTCGGGGTAATCCTCATACTTGCCTTCGTCTGTGCTCTTAAATATCTTTGATCTGATACTGGCCCATTCTGCAAGGACAGCCGCACTCGACTGGTCTGTGGTGAGCATGGATTCATTAAGGGATTTGGTTTTCCCAGATTTTCGGTCTGGGGAAGTCTTGCTCTTGGTTGGTGGTGTTCCTTGAGCTTTCCGGTCCTCGCCGATACCCAACAGTGACTTGCAGGCCGTATCTTTGATCTGGTCTAAATTGACTGCTGGTCCGCAGAGCTGAGCCCCAGTCACCAGGATGGCTGTGTGGGGGACATACTGGGACGACATCAGGTTGTGGGGGTCTGCTCCCTCAGGACTGGAGGCTTTGCTGCCTGCACGCTGGTCGGTTACAGCACCGCCCTGGTGGCCATTGGCTGGTGTGACAGGAGTCAGGTTGACCTTCTGGAACAGAATCTGTTTCTCGCCAGAGGACACTTTGAACGAGAAGGGCCTCTGTCTCTCCTCCATCTCTCTCCAGCGTATCTCCTCTTCTTCCTGCTTCTTTCTCTCCTCTTCTTCTGCTTTCATCCTCTCCTCATGAAGCCTCTTCTTCCGTTCTTCTTCCTCCCTCTCCTCTCTCGTCCTCTTCTCCTCTAAAAGGAGTCTCTCCGCCTCGAGCTCCTGTTGCCTCCTCTCCTCCTCCTCTCGTATCCGCTGCTCCTCCAGACGCTTCCTCTCTTTCTCCTTCTCCTCCCATTGCAGGCGCTCCTCCTCCTCTCGCACCCTCCTCCTCTCCTCCTCCTCCTCCCTCTGTTTACGTTGCTCTTCCTCACGGCGCTTGCATTCTTCCTCTTCCTCCTCCCTCCTCCTCCTCTCAGCCTCCAACTCTCTCCGCTTCCTCTCCTCCTCCTCTGCTCGGCGGACACGCTCCTCCTCCTCCTGCACTTTACGGCACCTCTCCTCCTCTAGTTCGCGCAGACGCTTCTCCTCGGCCTTCTTGGCCCTTTCCTCTTCCTCCTGCCGGATCCTCTCCTCCTCCTCCTCCTGCTGCAGTCGTTGTTTCTTGGAGGTCTCCAGGGACTGCTGGCGCTGCTCCTCAGCGGCCGCCCACCACTGGTGGTCAGCCGAGGCCCCTGCCACCTCCTCACCCTCCTGCAAGACCCCCGGAATGGACACCTCCTGCAAATCCTGGCCAGGGGAAGGGGGAGGGTGGAGAGAAAAAGGACATTTCTCTTACCATGTCATAAAAGTCAGTGTCACCAAGGCATGTAACCTACTGACGTGTTGACCAGGCTCTTACCTGTGTAAAGCGGCGGTGTTTGCGGGAGATCCTCTGGTTCTTGGGCTTCACGGACAGCTTATGCTTGGCCGCTGTGTTGTCCAGACGCGGGGCACACTGTGGCACGGCATCCAGGTTGATGGACTCGATGGTACCGGTGGGGGGGAGGACTCTCCTGGACCTGGGGGACCTGACGGGGGTGCTATGTGCTGGGGCCTGCTGGCTTACTGGTTGAACCTGAGGAGAATATGGAGTAGTGGTTTCCACATGCAGTCCAAATGGAGTCATATCAATGCATTTCAAAAAGACTTGAAATATCACTACCTACCTTGGGCTCGGTTTCTGTGGGCGTGGTCTCCACTTGGGCCATCACCTTGAGAGGACTCTGAGGAAGCTCCTCTTCATCTGAACTGCACTCCTCTTCACTCTTTCTCAGAGATGGAGGCTTCTGACCAAACTTGATATTTTGGGCTATCTGCCTCTGTATGACCAACAGAATACAAGATACAATTATTATGGGAGAGAATACATTTTATTTAGAATTTAGCTATTTTGGTTTGTTATATGACCCATGGAACATACTTTGTTTTAACATCTCAGTAATGATTATGAGTAGTGATCATCACCATTATTGTCAGTAATACCTGCAGGTTCCTGACTTTATCCGAGACGTTTTCCTGGGACATGGTTTGATCCGGAGCAGCTTCCTTTGGGGGTTCCTCTGGGGTGAAGATGCTGTCGTGGGAGATAGCTCGGGAGACAACGGGATTCAACTCCCTGCAGGCAAGCAAACACAGAGCGTGAATCTGATTCACAGAATGCTTTGTAAATCATTTATTCACTATAACCCAGTAAGAACGAGCCCAGCAATAAATGCACCTGGTCATATACATTCAGACTCTAAAACAATCAGAGCTAGTTTTATCAGCTAATATTGATATTATATGAAACAGTTGCAATGGAGATGAATACATGACCTTTTAAACACAAATGAGTCATGGCGAGCAAAACAAGTTTATGATTTAACTGACGCCTTATGCACAAGAAGTGTTCATATTTCAAATGGAACCTATGGACGTTAAGCGCTCCACCTAACTTCACCCCACCCTATCTCCCTAGAAAAAACACACACACCAAAAAAAACCGCGTATGGTCAACATTAAGAATATAATAACTAAGTGAACTTAGAAAGTACTTACCTCAGATGTTCCTCGTCGTCAGAGACAACTCCATTGCACACTTCCCCAGTAGAAGAACTGGCCTTTAGCTCCGCTGCACCCAAGTGTCTCTCTCTCTCCCTCTTCTTCCTCCTCCCGAACAAGCGTCTGAAGGGCTGGAATTTGCCCTGTTGTCTCCGTTCTGCAGCCAAAAAAAGAATACGTTTACAGCCACTACTATCAAGAGCATCGATCTCACTGCCACATCATTAGGCTTGGCACAAAGCTGTGTGCATGTGCGGGTCACTCGGAACACAAGTAACGCAAGTGGCTGAATGCAGTAAAAGCATTTAGTTTTTGAATGGATGAAATGGAAAAAGAAAACCTTGTGGCTTGGTCACTCACACCTACCATGTTAACAGCTGCGGTTAAATGAACACGACGTTAGTCTTCACATTGGACATGAACGAAGCCGACTAAGTTTGTACTTGAAGTCGATATCATAATTTTCCCATAATTCCTCCTTACCAGTAAGTCTTTCATAGTTTATACAGTAAGCCAAACCTTCCCCTGGGAAATGTTATTTTCATTATTAGCATAATGTTAAATAACCAACACAGTTCTGAACTCTGGCTAGTCTGCACATTGTTTCCTCTTTCTTTCAGAATTGCATATGAATTTCACGTGACCATAGTTCCAGCCTAGAGCTTTGTAAATAACTCATGAACACATCAAATGTGCATTTATCAAACGGAAACATTGCAGCTCACTCTCTCACAGAATCTTCTCATGAATCTTCGTTTTTCACGTTGCAAGATAATTGCAACAATTCAAAACCATTTGTGTTTGTATTGGGCCCGTGTCTGTGTCGTGTGTGCATAGAAGTCAGGTGGTTAGTATAGTTTAGGTTAGCATTGTGTCGTTCTGCGCTAGTGGGGTTAAGGATACTCTACACCGCTACGAGGAGACACCCTCTCAGGGCTCATGGGTATCTCTTTCAATGCTATAAGTAGAAACTAGTGTGGGATTTCACTCTGCATGGCGCCCGCTACAATAAATGCATTATGGGGCATGGGTACAGTTAACAAGTTTCCACTCATGAATCTGCATCTGAGAGGTGTGTCTTTGTGTCCTGTGTGTTATTATTTATGCATTGGTTGTCTACTGGCGATTAAGGCAACAATGACCAGAGAATGTGCTCACGATACCTTCAGGGTTAAACATGCTACGTCAATATAGATTGGTTTTGTCACACTGTTAAATTTGATTCCTACAGTAAACCTATAATCTGCCCTTGTTGTGTCTGTCAAAGTAAAGATGAATATTGACTGATATTATCTGTCCCCCCCCCCACACACACACACACACTGTTGTCCTGAGTGCTCTGCATGCTGGCCCATAATGCACTGCCATCGGCACCATCGGACATTCATGCGTGAAACAGAAAAGGAGACATTGTCAAGCACAGCATAGGCCTGCATGCTGGTCAGCAGTACTGTGTGCTGAGAACCAATCAGCTTAAGCTGCCTTCATGGCTAACTCCAAGACTCACCGCTATCCGGGTGTGTACTACTAGAGTTCCCCACACACACATCAACTGTCATCAAATGTTTGTTGTTTTACCTGCGGTGCAGGTTGGTTAGTATTTTGCAGTGTTAGAAAACGACCTGAACATTAAATGATATTTTCTTGTCTTTCTCTGCCAAGTTAATACTAATTAAAATATAAAATCCCAATACCTCCTTAATCCAATTTTTTCATATAATAATGGATTGCATGAGAAAACTGAAACCATGAAAATCTGTAAATGATTGATTCGTGTATGCACTTCCTTAATAAAAATCAACAGCCATATCTTTTATGGATTACAAAGAAGCAAAGTGTAGTGAAGAAGTGAATGGCCTGAAGAAGAAAAGAGCTGAGTCAGGTCAAGTCAAATCAGAATCCAGGTTACGATTTACACCACAATCTGTGTTTTACTTGGTCTCAATGTTATAGTAATTCCAAGTTAGTTGACTGCCTCTTATAATACTATAATACATAATACTAATAATACTTCTGAAATTGTTAAACCTATGGACACTGAGTTAACAAAAAGACAAAATCTCAGAAAAACACTGAGTGAAATTAGAAAAATGTCCCAAGTCATCAAGCTATGGCACAACACACAGACGTGAAGACAAACGCAGTTCCTGAGAAGGTTTACCATCACGTCAAACACCCCCCCCCACCACACCATGCACTTCTTAAGGAGACAGCAGAAAATAAATATCATGCAGGGAGCCAACGTCCTCTCGTTTCTCCCCGCCGTGTTGTCAGCAACACAGCACTCTTCTGAGTGCTGTCTCTTTAAGATGGCGTCTTATAAAGCACTCTGTTTTTCCTATTTACCTGGGCCTTTGGATACGGTTACCTCTACATGCGTGTCATGCTTAGTTTCCCTGGCGTCCGTCGCCATGGTCACTGCCCACCTCGGGCTGGTGAGAGAGGGAGGAAGCGAACATAGGGATGGTTGTTATCCGCTTTACTGGAAAAAGGTACAGGAGGATAGGAAGAGAAGAGAGAGAGAGGGAGATAAGGAGAGAGAGAGAGAGAAAGAAAGAGAGAGAGACTACCGAGGCAGTGGGAGAAACCTGAGAGTCGTGCAAATGCCACTGCACATCACCCACTATGACACACTTTAACGCTTTAGTCTCCCTCTCCTTGTTGTTCTCTGCTTCTGACGCATCTTCTAGCCCTTCCTCTCCTTCCTCTTCGATGCAAGCCTGCCTGGGCTCTCTGATGGAATGTGTGTGTGTGTGTGTGTGTGTGTGTGTGTTAATGGCACTGGGGTCTACTTCTGAATGTGACAATCCCTCATTAAACAGAGGCCACTCTGTTTAATGATGTTAGCGTAATGGGGTTTTAAGTTTTAAATAACACAACATTCTGGGAGGGAGTGGGGTTTGCGTGAAGAGCCCCCTTCTGAGACACTGGAAAGCAAACACATGGCGAGGACCGTTACCGACAAACACAGACAGAGACGCCCCGCAGTTCTTCCAACTGTTCTTCTGCCTTCAGCTGTAACTACTGAGTCAACAGACACAAACTCCGGCCGGGAGGTCCTCTCGTTTTTCCTCATCTGCTTTTTAAATTGTATTTTATAATACACATAATGGTATAATATTATGATATTTAAAATTGTCTATAAAGAGAGATAACCATGCGTAACCATCACATCTCTCCTAGAATCTCACGTAACGTGCTTAACATTGCATCCCTATTGCAAAATCACCATCGCGCCTCAACCCCGATCGTTCGGCTCCATCGCGGTGACGCCAAAGGTTTTCTGATGTTTGGTGGAAATGTGTGTTGTGTGAAACCGCAAGCACCAAAGCTGCTGCTGAGAGAGAGAGAGAGAGAGAGAGAGCACTGAGAGAGAGAGAGAGAGGGAGATCGGGCT
>OMNO01017044.1:10734-20843 GCA_900303215.1 Trachyrincus scabrus | reverse complement strand
TTGCACTATGCGTATTGTTGTGTATTGTATATACCTACGTACTAGTGTAAAATTGTTTTATAATTGTTTGATATGTGTGGTGTCTATTTCTCCTCCTGTGTATTTCCTACTATTTAACTGCTGCACATAATTTCCCTCGGGATAATAAAGTTTTCTTGAATCTTGAAAAAAAAAAAAAACCCTGGTTTACAGCTATGGTTGTTGCCCATAACGTGAATTGCCTTGATGACGGCTCCACACAATGATTAACTATGGATGGCGAATGTTATTAGAGTGTGTGCTGCTGAGGAACCAACCTGTATCACTCTCCGCTGGTCTGGGTCTGGGTCATTGTTGAAGTGTAGAAGCCTCTCCCACTCTCGGAAAAACGTGAAAAGAATACTGGCTGGCACTAAACAAGCTGTGTTAGTAAGCTTTCCAAGGAGTCAAAGAGAATGTATCTGTGCCGGTTGAACTCGTAGCCAAAGCGAGACAAAGCTGCAATGTAGCTCACCTAGACAAAGGGAGGCGGAGACCGAGCGACTTCTACCGTGCTGTAGAGTAGAAGCGAGGACAGGAAGTTTCAGTAGTTACCTTTCAATAAATAACCCAATAGTGCAAATTGTTACTTAGTAAGTGTAAATTATGGCTTAATAATTACCAGGCTTGTCAGGCTTACCAGAGGCTTACCAGGTGTCACACACTGCTACTAGGCCCTTCTGCCCTACCATAACCCTATCCCACACTGCTACTAGGCCCTTCTGCCCTACCCTAACCCTAACCACACGCTGCTACTAGGCCCCTCTGCCCTACCCTAACCATAACCATCCACCCTCCCTTTAATCCTCTTTTCTTCTCCTTTTCTCTCCATGTATTCTCCTTTTCTACTTGTATTCTTCTTTTCTCTGTGTGTGTGTGTGTGTGTGTGTCTTACCAGGGGTCACACACTGCTACTAAGCCCCTCTGCCCTACCCTAACACACTGCTACTAGGCCCCTCACATCTTTATTTACATTTACGAGGGCAAGAGGCTCAGCGGCAGTATAGTAAGTCTACTCTTTGTTTCAGTGTACCAGGGCCTTTACTGCTGAGCGGGCGACTCCCAGCAGGGCTCAGACTGCTCTAAAACTATTCACACCTGCCATTAGGAAACACAACTAAAATACTGTGTAATGCATGTTTATCCAAGTGTGCCTTCCCTGTTGGATGGACACTTTTTCTCAACTCCTCCACAATGGACACCCGTGTTTTATATTTTAACATACATTGCTGTCCAAAACACTTGCCTAGCACTCCTAAAACATGAGTGCACTAGTAAAACATAGTTACTAGTGTATATTGAGCTTGCTTGTACAGTGGTCATAACTCATCTGGAGATGTATGGTGTCGCTGAAAGGTCTAACAGAGGAAGGACCACAGAAGCCAAACTCCATTAGAAAGCTTTGTCCAATCCCATCTTTGTTTGAAATGTTGTCGTGTGTGTGTGTGTGTGTGTGTGTGTGTGTGTGTGTGTGTAGATCACAGGCGTCTCCATCCTGAGAGCGGGGGAGACCATGGAGCAAGCTCTGATGGCTGTGTGCAAAGACATCCGGCTAGGAAAGATCCTCATCCAGACCAACCACGACACAGGGGAGCCTGAGGTGTGTGCTGTGTGTACCACAACACGGGGGAGCCAGAGGGGTGTGTGTACCATGACACGGGGGAGCCAAAGGGGTGTGTGTACCATGACACAGGGGAGCCTGAGGTGTGTGCTGTGTGTACCACGACACGGGGGAGCCAGAGGGGTGTGTGTACCATGACACAGGGGAGTCAAAGGGGTGTGTGTACCATGACACGGGGGAGCCAGAGGGGTGTGTGTACCATGACACGGGGGAGCCAGAGAGGTTTGTGTCAAGCCTCTCTGATGTGATCAGCTTCTGCTCCACAAGGGGGCAGCAGAGGGGAATCTAATGTTTAACCTGATCTAGGATCAGTTTAGGACAGCACATGGAATTCAGCACATGGAATTAACCTGAATGGATTTCCTATTAGTTTGAGGTTGTTCTCACCTGTTAATCTCTCAGGAAAACCTGAAAGACAGTCCTCACATTGCTTGTTTAGTGGTTACGTGCGTTTTAAGTATGCAACTGGTTGAACAATCTTGGCTAACTAACTAACATCCTCATATTTAATGAATAAACTGATGTATTATACCACCCTAGTTAGTATGTTTTTACAGAAGCTTACTATACTATATACAAAAAAGATATACAAGCAAAATGAAACTACGGCATCCTCACTCTAGAAAAAGGTAGGATTTACCTACCAAGCCACAGCAGACGTCCCTACTTTCTGACTATCTGTTGTGTCCAGCTGCATTACCTGCGCCTGCCCAAGGAGGTCAGTGAGGACTACGTCATCCTGATGGACAGCACTGTGTCCACAGGCGCTGCCGCACTCATGGCCATCAGAGTGCTTCTGGTGGGTCCAACGCACACACACACATACTTACACATACACATACACAGACGCATACACAGACACATACATATACACAGACACACACAGACACAGTGAATTATGGACATGGTGCTCAGTTCCACTTCCACTCTATGATCTAGGACCCCCTCCCATTACATATTGTGCATATTAATACGTTCTTCACTATTTTAAATCCCTCCCAATTCTGCTCCATCAAACTTCAGACAAAAGGTGTTTTCCACCTCTTCAATTTGCAATGGGTGTGTTTTGATATAACACCACTTCAAGACCGATCAGTAAATGGACCAATGGTGGGATTAGTAAGTGTTGCTGTTCTCTGTGTGTCCCAGGACCACGACGTGCAGGAGGAGAGGATCTTCCTGCTGTCCCTCCTCATGGCGGAGATGGGTGTCCACTCTGTGGCATACGCCTTCCCCAGGGTCCGCATCATCACCACCGCCGTGGACAAGAAGGTCAACGAGCAGTTCCACATCGTCCCTGGCATCGGTCAGACACGTTGAGACAAACGTCTTGAGTGTTTTATTGACTTGTAGTAGCAGATGTTACTTTTACTTCCTCTGCCCTACTTCCACAAGGTGCCAGCATTGGCAAGACCAAACCAGCTGCTTCTCATAGCTCTTCATAACCCTGAACCTTCTCCTCTCTCTTCTTTGATCTCTACTTTCTTCTCTCCTCTCTCCTCTCTCTCTTCTCTCCTCTCCCCTCTCTGCTCTCTGTCCTCCAGGTAACTTTGGGGACCGCTACTTTGGGACGGACGCTCCCTCGGACTGGTATGAAAGTGATGATGGGATGGACTACTGAGAAGAAGTAGCCTGAGAGGTTTCTCAGGCTGAAATACATTCATAACTCCCCAGCATGCTTCCTGCTGTGGCCTTCCCCAGTGGTAGACCAATGTCCCATCCCTGCTTCAACCATGGAGATCCACTGGAGTTTAACACAATTATTCTGTGATGGCAGCGCCATTTCCATTCTAGTCAACTGGAATTACAATAGACATTTGCATTCAAACACAGTAAAAATGGGGAATGTATACACCAATGTATTGGTAGTATTTAATGTGTGTGTGTGTGTGTATGTTTGTGTCACGCCAACAAAAGACAGCTTTAATACTTGTTCAGGTGCAACAACTGCTTCATAAGGAGTAGATCTGAACAAAATCAAGGTGCTAGATGATGCTTGGGGGTCCATGTTAAAGTATCTGAAGAGGTATACCATGATTAAGACTTGGGTCTGTTGCTGGGAACTTTGAAGTCACTCTAAAATGCATTTTTTATATTGCTGAACTGGCTCAAATTGATTAAATTAACAGAAAGTTACATCAATATTTTTTGTTTTTGATGTGATGATCAACCAAAGGTCAGGTTGTTTCTGGGGTTAACGTTTGTACGTTGATAGCAGACATGTATTGTTGCTTTTACATTAACTACCTTTACTTGCAAGGATAAATTGCTTGCATGTGACCCATATTAATTTATGTAGTCACAAGATCTAAAAAGCTTCCTCAAGAGAAAGTTAGTTTTACATCAGACATTCATCAGGTTGAATACTTATCTAGGTTGAATACTTGTATGTCAATGTCTTATTGTATGTTTTGTGTTTCAGTGTAAACTGCGTCCCTCCCTGTCTCAGCCAAACTTGGCATATTTATTGATGTGTTAAATACCTATGGTCATAATTTCCACAAATTGACATTAAAAGTTTACCAAGTGAAGTTTGCCTTCAATTGCTGTTGTCATAATTGCCATTGTCATGGGTTTGTTTGGACTTAAAATACATTGTCTTTAGTCTGCTTCGTTGTTCAGATTGTATGTTGAGTAATGCTTTTTTCTTCATGTAGTATTTGTTACATGTTTTATTTCATTTAAATTCATACCGTCCTATTGTTTTGTCTTTGGGAGTAACTGATATGCATGAATATATATAAATGATGCTGGATTCAAGGTGAAAGAATAAAAATGTGTGAATGTACTTTCTGTTGTCAGGGGTGTGTGTCTGATTCAAGTAAGTGACTCAGGTTCACGACAGTTATTTTGGTTATCCTAATATGGGTGTCTAACTAAAATGGAAGGAGTCTCTGTCTGTCCGTCCACACAAGTGCAGTGTCGAGTGTGAGGTTGGATGAGCGGTTTTCGAAAAAGCTGCAAGCAGCATAACCCGAGGCAAAGCAATGGGCCCGTCGGGCACTGCACTAGTTTTATCCAATCCCATGGTTGGTCGTCATTGGTATTCAAGGCAGTGACTCGTAGAAAACGGCCGCTAGGTGTCAGCAGAGGCATTTACTAAATGTTTACAGTGGAAGTGACGTATCTAGTAATTCGGCAAAAAAAACAACTAAAGATCTGCGCCTGGGAAATAGGTATGTTGTCATTTTAATTCACAAGTGTACAATTATAGAGATAATTATTACATGATGGAAATAGTTTGGGATTTTATACAGTAACTTGTCTGTTTATTCCACTACTGTAATCTGTCTCCGAAAGGAAGGAGAATGTGTATGGTTTATTAAATTTAAAAATACCATAACTTTTTGACAGCTCCATCAGGGATTTCGAAAATGCTGTTGATATTTCCTAACTTATGTGATCTTGCTGTTGTTGTTGCTATGGAAGGACAATTCATACATTTTCATCACAGGCAAATATAGTGTAGCCTTACGGACTGCATTACTGTGGACGTAGGGCAACACGTGTCTCATTAGCAGAGCAACATTTAATTTGTGTCACATTCTCTTATTATGTCTTGCCCTCCCTCCTACGCGCATGCGTTCTCAGCATGGCAGGTTTGTGGAGGTCCTACCAGGCGTTGATGACAAAGCACCCATGGTCCGTCCAGATAGTGACTGCAGGTACAAAACACAAATACTATTTGCAAATCCTCAACATATCAAGTTGCATCCACAAGTGAAGATAACAGTGTATAGAAATCTACAGAAATTATAGCAAGTCCAAAATTGAGACCCTTCACTTTTAGTATCTGATAATATATATTAAATATTATTACAACATAGATATATAACTTCCTCTCCTTTTAAGTCCAAAGGACAGATACCAATGTTTGTTTTCAAAGTCTACTCTGTCCCTGACTTTGACAATCGTATGGCTGATTACTTTAAATGGTTGATATAGTTGTTTGATTTTGATTTTTTTTTTTACATTTAGTCTATAAAATGTCATAAATTATGTCAAATGCCTGTCACAAGTTACCAGAACCAACGTGATGTCTTAAATTAGCTTGGTTTGTCTGCCATGCTCCAAAGAAAACAAAGGATTCATTTTGAAAAACAATAACAACCAAATATTTACATTTCTGAACAAAATGCATTGTTGATGATGAAGCCCACATGATAGTATGAAAGCGGACCCTGTGAATAAATAACAGTTAAATATACGTTACTTTAAGTGCAAAGGACAGAGACCACGGTTTGTTTACTCAGTGCCTGACTTAGACCACTGGCAGTAGTGTATTGATCAACCAACTTCCCACAGTAGGCTATAAGATCACCCTAGTGCAGAGTAGACCATAGGCCTACATATGATCACCCTAGAGCACAGTAGACCTACATACCATCACCCTAGAGCACAGTAGGCCATAGGCCTACATACCATCACCCTATAGCGCACTAGACCTACATACGGTCACCTTAGAGCACAGTAGACCTACATACCATCACCCTAGAGAACAGTAGGCCATAGGCCTACATACCATCACCCAAGAGCACAGTAGCCTACATGCCATCACCCTAGAGCACAGTAGACCTACATACCATCACCCTAGAGCACAGTAGGCTATATACCTACATACCATCACCCTAGAGCACAGTATACCAAACGGGACACAGCCAAATTCGGAGGCAGGGAGGCATGAAGTCACATCTCAATTAAATATTTACAAAAAATGCTGCCTGCTGAGGTGCCTCCGACTAGGCCTTTTTTGAAGGCAGCGTATGCTGTGTTCGATTATAGGAGGTCGGAAATTCCGACTTCCTACTAGGAAAAATCTAATAAATCTAATAAATCTAATAAAATGTATAAGATTGTATGAATGACATTTTATTTTTTACACATTTTTGATTTTCACAGACCAATCAGCATACCAATACAGTAGTTGGTTAAACCCATTACAATTAAATGTTATTAGGTTTTTTAAGAGAACATTTGTAAGTATGTTAGCTGGCTAATACGTTAGCTATATAAGCGCAACACAAAGTTTAGCGTGAGCATCCATGTTTTTCCAAATTTGTAGCTCGAACATCATGACTTTGTGAGGCATTGCTGCCTTGGAAGTCTGTCTCAATCCAGACTCCTCTACAGGTAACTTAATTCAAAAACACTGCCTCCAATGGATACTGCTATAGCTGCCTTCTGTTTGGGACATAGCCATCATGTTTAGTGTGTAAGTTTCCTCTGCAAATTCTTCCGAGGTGGGGACGCAGCAGGCCACTCATGTTCCGGGTGCAGTTTGCCACTCTAAACACTAGGTTGCAGCAGTGATCACCGTTTATGTAATGAAGATGTCTGAAATGACTCATCCCCTGATTGTCCTGGAGAGAGCGCTAATGCTCAAGCTCAAGGAAGAGAAAAGTATATTACGTGTGTAATACACCCATATTATGTGTGTTTGTGTTGCCTTGGAGAAATGGACTTGAAAGTTAAAGGTTTAGTAGTACAAGTCTATATATCCTTCTGAAGTGGACGGCAATGCGACTCCTGGTCCAGGCATTTGACTAGCAACCCACCTGGTCCAGGTTTTTGACTAGCAACCCACCTGGTCCAGGCGTTTGACTAGCAACCCACCTGGTCCAGGCGTTTGACTAGCAACCCACCTGGTCCAGGCGTTTGACTATCAACCCACCTGGTTCAGGCGTTTAACTAGCAACCCACCTCGTCCAGGCGTTGACTAGCTTTACTCTCTTCCCCTTTCTCTCTGTCTCCCTCTTTCTCCCTCACTCCATCTCCTTCTCTCCATCTCTCTCTCTCCCTCGCCATCTCTCTTTCTTCTCCTACTTTTACAGCCATTTGGTACATTTTCACCAAGCAAAATGACGTTGCCTCTTTAAGGTGTTTATGCCTGACATTTGCTCTGCCTTAAGAGGGCGTTTGTGTGTGTTACCTTTTATTATCTCCGTTTGACATTTCATGGAAAGGTTAGCTGCCAATAGTCCAGCTGGGACTGTTGGTTACGTTATGCTTGGTTGTCTCGCTTCCGTACGTGAGCCATGTGATCGTTGTGGTGACTGACCGCAGGTCTGCACTTAACTAAGTAGCCAAGCTAATCTCGGTAAGCACATGAACGTCAGCAATGAATGTATCTTGGCAAGTTAGTGGGCTAATCTTTTCCATACAGCCACGTCCTGGGCTGGGAGAATTGCCCAAACCATTGGTTGTTGGACCTTTTTGTGTCTGTGACCCCATTTTTCGCTCAGAGAATTCTTGCGACCCCAACTTCCAATCAACATGGCACCACACTGTTTAGTAGTGGTTTCCTCCTGGCTATCATCAGGCACACTGTTTGCATATACATAACCTTTACCAGATCTTTCAAACTTTTTCCATTCTTTTTTAATCATGAAATATGTATCATAAATATCTATAGCTTATAAGTCAGCAATCTCCCACGACAGACATCAGGCGGGCCTAAACACTGGCCTAAACAACGGTAGCTTTTGAGCGAGATTAACAAAAGAAGCACTTCCAGCCCTTCTGTCTGAATGGAGTGTTATGGAGGTGGTGATGATGGTATTTTAATTACACAAGTCGACTTTTGTCAGTTGCTGAGTTGTGAATCGTCATCACCAAGAGCGTGACTCAAACAGCAGGCAGCTGCTCGTCTCAATCTCAGTCAGCTTCAACTGACTGAGATAGCAGGCAACTCCAACTGCACCACTGGAACAGCTCCATGCAGGCTAATGGGTTTGGAGGCAACAAGGTAGCGATGCCAGTTGGCTCTCTAGGACAACTCTGCAGGGTGTTGGTCTGGGGCAAGAAGAAGCTTCCCACAGCCTTTCCTCCAAGCAGCATAGTAGAGCAGCAAGAGGTGGACTAACAACATTTCAGAGACTTCAGGCTTGAAACTCCTGAGCTTGATCAACCCTCATTATTTCTGTGCGTTTTCTTTGAGCGGCTGTGAGGTTCAGTGTTATGCCATCTACATGACCTATCGTATCATGGGACAATATGCTTGTTATGTTGTTATCTAGCGTGTTTATAGTGAGCATTAAGATGCATCTCCCCACTCTTTCTTACTACTTAAATCATCAGTAGACATGTCTGCAGTGAATGCTAGAAACACAAGTAGTATATCTGGAGTTAAAAGTACCTCCAACTTGCCGCACCAGGTCTTGTATTAGTACATCTTTGTACTCCAGCTGCTCATACACAAAAATATGAGCACTCATTCATGTAGAATATCATCATACTGGCACTCCCAGTAAGAGATAATAAAATATTGACGCACTTGAAAATTCTGTCATAATACCACATTTAGCCTACCAGAACACTGTTTTATATAACACATTATACCATGGGCAGTACATCATTTAAGGTATAAACCACGACGGGGTGTCCCGTTATTGGAAAATAATGTACGACGGGGGTGGTGATGCAGCTGAGGCGAAGCTGAGGTTGCTTACCACCGCCGAAGTATATAAATATATATAAATAACTGGACACCCCGGAGTGGTTTATTCCACTTATACCACAGTTGCCAACAATGATTAGATATTAGGTACTTAGTTTTTTATCGACTTAATCATCTGAAATTAAAATATTCTTCCGCGGTGCTTTGAGCATCTGACCGTTGTTGTATTTGTAGTGTATTGATTCTGAACTGTTAAAAGGCCCTTGGAACGTTATTGACCAATCAGGATCAAGTATTTAACAATGCTGTGGTATCATTTTCATTAACGGGACACCTCAGCTGATTATGTTGATAAAAACCCAATAAATTATAGATGAAAGTAACTAATATCTAATCACAGTTGCTAACTGTGGTAAAAGTGGAATAAACCACTCTGGGCTGTCTCGTTATTGGAAAATAATGTAGTCCGTCCAGGGCCGTTTATTGCTATATGCGGTTTGCATAGGGCCCCCAAAGCCATCAGGGGGCCTCGAAGCTGCCTATTTATTTTTTTTAATTATTAAAATGACCAGTCTCTCTTGGTAGCCAAGTGCCCTCATGTGTTGAGTGAAAGCACCTATATGCTCAAAGTCTTGTGAGCAAATCAACTTCAACGTTACACATTAACCACAACATATGTGTTATCGTATTATTATTATTATATATACAAATCAACTTCAACATTACACATTAACCACAACATATATATTATTGTATTTTTATATATACAAATCAACTTCAACATTACACATTAACCACGACATATATATTATTGTATTATTATTATATATACAAATCAACTTCAACATTACACATTAACCACAACATATATATTATTGTATTTTTATATATACAAAACAACTTCAACATTACACATTAACCACAACATATATATTATTGGTTTGTGTTTTTATCATTTGCTATTTTATATAGATGCTAGTGTCATTCATGTTTGTTCTGTGCAATGGCCTAATTTATTTTATTCTTTTTTTGGGGGGAAAGGGATATTTTTTATATGTTGATTCCACGTGTGGG
>OMNO01017032.1:5061-16148 GCA_900303215.1 Trachyrincus scabrus | reverse complement strand
TGCTGGGGTGGAGGTCAACATCATGGTGGATTACATGATGTCAATGTGGAGGAATGAGATGCACAACCAGCATGTGAAATATAGTCAACCCCAAAGCCTAGTGATGCTGTAAAGCTGTTCTGTGCTGCACCTAGAAAACAATGATCAGGTTCACAGTTTGTCCATGAGAAAAGCGCTTGATTGATACATATATTTAAATAATAGTCATATTTACTTATAGATATAGACTTGGATATATTCATATCTCTGATCTTTTTTTTTTCTTTTTTAATTTAGCAGCAAAAAGAGAAAACAGTGGGTGAGTGGCAATCCTGCAACAATGTTTCTGATTGGTTAGAATCACCCTCAGGTCATCAGGTCAATAGTTCATGGTCTTTCAATTCAAATCCTCACCGTTGTACAAAACCTATTCTAAACAAACAGCACAACAGTACAGTTTATCCGTGTCAAGTAGGACCCTCTTTGGTACCGATACTACGTACATTCCAAAACTCCCAACATGACTTACAAACTTATGAAACTATGAATCCATGTTGTGTGAAACCAAGCCATGTGAAGCTATTCTGACCCGAGTAGAATACAAGTTTTGCAGAGATCCACAGCTGTGTATGAAAAATGTATGTAATTCAGGGGGAAAAAAGTAAGCATGCAACCAGTGAAATCACATTCTTGTTCATGGAATTGCCATCTGAGTGTGGACTAGTCCTGTACGTATCTAGTGTAGCCTGATCTAGTTATATAGAAATGCATATTTGTCATACCTGCAATAAAGTTTGATAAGTAAACAGTTAGGAAATATGTAGTTGCTGATGAATCCATTTTGAGGTACTTGAAACTCCTGCACTTCTAAGCCCAGGAAAAGTATTGCATGATCAATATTTGGATGGATAGTAGACAAGAGATTGTAAGAGTATTTTTTTTTCTTCATATTATAATATATATATATATATATTAAATAAAGTGTATATATAATTTTGGCTTAACATTTCATAAGCTTGATTAGCTGACAGGATACGGGCAATTTACACACATTTGTAACAGAGCTGTATTATGCGGATAAAAACATAGAAAAAACATAGCACCATTTGAGGTCCGATAGACAGATCGGTTAGAAAACCTGTTTGCTGGTAGCACCGTCAACCAGTTTAAAAATCTCAAAAGCGGTACACAGACAGACACGCCCACGGACCAACTGCACAACATAGCAAAGAGCAGAGATAAACACCTAGAGGAAACCCCCCCCCCCACGCAGACATCCATTTACAGCAGCAGGTATTAAAACAGACTGTCCCCTGAAGAACGCTAACATTGTTCAGAGTAGAGGTGTTTTCAGAAGCTTCATATACTGTACAGGTTAAGAGGAGGATAATCAGGTATAACTGTTCCATGAGCTTCTTCTTTTTTTTCTTTAATTGTTTTTTAAATAGACATATTAGTTTACAGTCACTGACAAACGGACACCGGAGTAGCAATGAGGTAGGACGGTAAAGCAAGATGAAGTAGAACCAGTTTGTGGATTGTATACAACGTGTGTAGGTTTACGGTGCAAGGTAAGAAAACAAACAAAACAATGTCATAAAAAAACAGGGCCCATCGATCCCCCTTATCAGTCTCAAGTAAGTAAGTTTGACATGGTATCTCGCGTTGAACCCACGACGAGTCTTCTGGACAGGCAACGTGTAGCCCTGTCCGAGAGTCTAAGACGATCTACCGCATCGACCTGTCACCCCACGCACCCCTCCTCAACAAACAACAACAACCCGCAAAGCTGCTTTGCTTGTGCAGATTAGACAAGACAGGAGTTCACGAGATAAGCCTAAACACTGAAAGTCCCACAGTGTGTATTTGTAAATTTCTGAATTCTTTATATATTTAAACGCCACCATTAAACGTGGCCTTGTGCCCCATCATGGCACAAGGCCAGCGTAAACCCAGGTTTCGTTGTCCATACCCCCCCTGGCGTGGTCTGTGATGGTACTAGATGGCAGCGTGGATGCTGTAACCTCTAATAGCTCTGTCAATGTGTGTGTGTGTGTGTGTGTGTGTATGTATATATATATATATATATATTGGTGTATGTTGCTCATGTGCTGCTAAAGTCCAGATTGTCCTTGACATAGGCCTTGCTACAAGTGACAGGGTCTGGCCTCACAGTAAGGCTAAATCTGGGTTAAAATTAAATTAAATAAAAAATAAATAAATAAAAAACTTTTGAGCAGATTTGATTTGCTGAAGATGGTTCCAGGTAAGGATTAGGAATAATCCAGCTCCAGGAATCCAGCCTTTGATAAACAACTCAACATGTCAGGTGATGTAATAGGCTATCCTAAGCACTGGTTAAACTACTAACCCTTTTTTTGGCAACAGAAAAATAAAAACAAGCGTTACAGAATCTCAGCAAGGTTCGTCTTAACACAGCTGAAACTTTTTGTTTAAATACACTATTTTAGCTGCAAGTATTAGTTAAACATGCTGACACTTTGTACAGAAACCATAAAGGGAGAGTTCTGAAACAAAACCATATATATATATATATATATATTATAGATCTAATATGTCACCTTTGTGGTGAATTAAGATTTGTTTAGCGCTAAAACCTTGGCAAGGGCCTGTCTTGTGCAAAAGCTGGCTGATTCAGTCACCTCATTGTTACCTTTATCCCATTCATCTCTCAACACTTTGGCTTTATAACCACTCGCTGGTAAAAAAGACACCATTATCTGTACAAACCTCTGTCACTCCACACCTAGCATCTTAACACGTTACATTAGCACACTATTCAGTCAATGTAAATATTACATTGCTGAAGACCTTAGATTGGGCAATCTAATTATCAGATGATACAGCAAGAACGTTTTGGGCCCTTTTAACCCGCTTGCCGGTAAAACTAAAACAACTCCAACAAATAAATCAACTCAGGTCAGGGGCGAGTCTATTAAGGTTTAGGAATCTATTTCCCTTCAGACATGCTTTGCCTTCCAGACAAATGTCAGAGATGTCTTCTCCTGCAAGTGCTAACAGCACTTCTGACCGAGCGAAAAACTATTTCTCATTTCATGATCAACAACAATCCAGAACCAACAGGTTCTAAGGTGCTTCTTAATTATACAATGATTGTTGGGCCTTACAATTCTATATAGATAAAACAAAAGAAATACAAAATTATACAATAATATATCATTTTGGACAATTACGCAGATACAACTCTTAAGATTGGAGAATTGTACCGAGTTTTAAAGTGCATTCAATGATTTGTGTTGTGCTAGCCAACTACTGCATCTCAACAACTAAGCACAAAGCTTGAACAGTACAATTGATCCTAATCTCCTTTTTACTGAAGCGGACTGTTGGGTAAATTTAGGGGAGGAGCTACCTATCACCCATTTGAACGTATTACAACCTAATATCAATGCATTATACATTTCTATTCAGTCAATTTCATATGTTAGAGGCAGCCTTGTCTGCGTTCAACACAGGGAGCATCACAGCTTTGAGAGGGGAAAAACACTTTTCTGTTGTCTCTCATCTGTGCATCGACGGCAGAATTACACATTTGGATACAATATCAAGCTCAAAGCCAAAGGATCCTCGCGACAGAGACCATATGTCCGAAATAACAAAAATAAAATAAAAACGTCACTTTGATAAACCAGCCAAAACAAAACTGCGGATGCCGTCAGTTAAAGGTGACGTAACTAGACACCGGAAATATAAACGTTATAAAAATGAAATTTTATGTACACTAAAATGTCACCAAAATATATGGTAGCCTAACAAAACAAACAAAAAAGTCTGAATTAAAAACATCCAAGACAAGGACAGACTGAACCAAACAACAAACAAACCAACAAATCTAAAGACAGAGAGAGAGAGAGAGAGAGAGAGACTAAGAAAAATAGAGAAAGGCTTGATGGGCATCTCCGCAGCAGATTCACAGTTAGCCACCTTAGGTCACAGTTGAGATTTCAATCTGCAGCGTTTAGTTCCAGCCTGCAAACAGCCACACAAACCATTCAGGAATCACGACACAAACAAACAGAAAGAAGTAGAGGAAAACAAACAGAAAGCCGACACTAAATGACTCAACAAAAACCAGAAACAAAAGGAGACATTTTAAAAGTTCTGATGGCATGGCTTAAAGGAAGTTATCGCAAGGGCAACCTCCGCTTGTACCCTGTGGTAGGGCTTGGGAGTAGAAGAGGAGTGGGGGTTAAAAACGGGTTGCAGCAGGCCCAAAACAAGCTCCTGGCGTTGGTACAGGACGGCTTCACAGACAGCTTCACCCAGCTCTAATGCTACCTCTATCCAGCACCTTGTTCAACCGCACTTACAATCACTTACACCCCAGGCCTGTTAACCAGGGGTGAGGGGGTATCGCACCGCAGAGCCGGCTCATCGGCGTCGAATGTGTGAATCGTAAGATAGAAGATGCGGTACCACTACCGCTCACTATACACATCACAGCTTAGTAGAAACGCACACAGGGACTAACCCTAACCCTATCCAAATCTATTCAAAATCTATTATAAGGCGATTCTTGGCATTAATATGCCCAAAAAAAACTAAAAACCTTAGGCAGTCACAGCATCTGTGAGGGACAAATATTAGTAAAACATTGTTACTAAAATGATTGAAAGTGATTTAAAAGGAGCTCAAATTTTCTGATCTTCAGCAATCACCATCCAACCAAAAATGGCTAACTTCTCACACAACCACACACGCAATATACCATATTCATATCCCACGACAACCCATCAGCAACTCAATGGAGAGGAACTCATTTCTCAAAGAGTGGAAGGACTGCAAAACCCTGTTCTGACGCAGAACAACGGAGTGATGACTCCTGACCAATCACACCCGATAGTATCCGCTTTGTTTCACACACAAATGCCATTTCACAAAAAACAAAAAGACTTAAGTCTTAAGACCCCAAACTGAAAAGGTTATAAAATATTCACACCAGTTCATATGCGCTTAATACGCTCACACGGTCGACCGAGCTGATTGGGGGGTGAAGCTGTCTGGAACCTTCTAGGGGCCAATAGGGGATGCAGAGGAAGGTGACAGTTATAAAAAAAAAAAGAAAAGTGTTGGGGGAAAAAAATAAAAGCTAAAATAAAATGAGAATGCTGCTAATGTCACAGAGAATGACCCCACCCTCCCCGTTCCACAACTACCCACACCAAGCCATGTTCACACAGCAGTCCACAGAGAGAGACAGTGGCCGGGGCCCCCGGGTCGACCACTACATGCCATCGTAGGTGAAGTTCTCCATCTTGACCGTCTGTCGGATGAGCAGCTTGGACTCGCGCCGCTCCTCGTTCTTGATGGACTTGTTGATGTCCATGATCTTCTCGCAGATGTACTTGTTCACTTTGGACAGTCTCTGCGTGATCTCTGCGCTGTCGGCCGTCTCCTGCGACACGCGATCGTACAGACACTCTGGGAAGGGGAAGAGGCTTTTTTAAAGCATCATCACATCGTATATGTAAACTGTATGATCTTTAATTGAGAAGTACACATGTATCACATGCTGACTGTATGAACTGTCCAACTGCATTAGTTCACCGTTTGAACCTTTGAAGCTGATCTGCGTATGTTAATGTTCCCTTCCTAGCTGACCCTTGTTGTTGTTGTTCTTTTTGACCTACCTACACCCCCTGGCCCTTCTCCTCATGTTGCCACTTTCGTTCCATATAGCTGCTGGTGGTCAAGCCAGAGTATAGCCCGAGCTATACGAGTGTATAGCTTGTCTAGTGTGTCAGACTGAAGGGGAGATGACCTCAGATATGACCTACGTTGATAAGACCTACCAACCTACGTTGAAAATAAAAGGACATCTGTACTAGTGGTGTCAAGCGGTGGACATTGTCTCAAAACCAGGCACACACAGGACAAGCATGTAGCTCTCCGCCGCTGGCATGGAAGCAGCGTTCGGGCGGCACAGCCTTACCTCGGACTATTTTTAACTTGCTGGGTGAGAGTGGAGGTTTTGGCAGGGCGTCCTTCTTCTTTTTGGTGGCCACACCGGTGACGCTGCGGTTCTTGAGGGTCTCCGTGCCCCAGATCATCACGGCCAAATTCTTGGTGAACTTGGAGTCTCCCTGGGTCCGCTGCAGCTGGTGCCACTTCTCCTCCTCCACCCAGATGCCGCCTCCTAGATGGACCTGTAGGACGACACCCAGGTCAATACACAAGCAGATCCACACACACTCAAGTCCCACTGAATCTCTACAACTACTGTTACTGGTCAGGAATGAACCCAGCGGCACCGTTGGATCACTCTAATCCTGACTGGTTTTTAATCCAGACTGGTTTAAAACCACTCAGATAACACTGAGATTAGTGACTCCCTGCCAGCAGTGGCAGATCTCCTTTTACCAGCTCACACTCCATCCAATTAGGTAAGGGAACACAGGAGAACACAGGGATGTATGCAACAGGGCTGGCACTCTGTTATACAGTCTATATACAGTCTTCATTGTGTACTATGTAGCCTGTGTATGTTGATTCCTACATACTGCCATTGCAGAAGTCTGCATTAAACACCACTCTGACCAGATCACCTAGGCAGCCTTCTCTGGGCAATATGTATGAGCCAATCACAGGGCATATTTGACTGTACCGTCGTATTCTTACCCTGCTTATCAGTGCAAAGTCTTTAGGCTCGCATCCAAAAGGCTTTTCCCTGTGCAGCTAATGTAGCCCCCAAGCCAGCAGACAAGCTTTCCACTGCCCTCAAGTTCAACACACACACACACACACACACACACACACACACACACAAACCTGTCAGTCACTTTAAATTCCTCTGCTGCAAATAATTAATATGGGGTCCCTGATGTAGTAGGAGAGTTCTAATTTGCTTGTGTTCTTCACGCTTCACGTAGCCACGGGCCCCAGAGCTTGTAGTACCAATTCCCCCCTGTCATCCGCCGACAGGACGACGGCTGAATTACGGCGTTTGGGGCACGCAGAGAACCCTAACAGGCTAATAAACACTGATGATGGTGGTGGTGGCCCGGGCTCGCAGAAACAATAATAATCCTCTCAACCTTGTTTACCTGCTAGGGTAGGGCAGGCAGCGGCAGAAGAGGAAAAAAAACTAGAAAAACCAGGGCTGATTAACTTCAACACCATGTTCCCCGAAGTTCATGTGTGTTAAGAGGAAATAGGCCATTTCCTATTAAATCACGCTACTTTACAGACACACACACACACACACAAGTTGCCAGGAGACTGTGCGCCAAGGACATAAGAGGAGGAATTGAATGGGATCAAGAGGTTAATGGGGTTAATCTCAAAGTATAGATCCATGATGAGGAAGAGGAAACGAAGAAGGGGGAGAAGACAGTGGAGGATAAGTGGTCGCCCTCGTGGTAAGAGAGAGACGTGACAAGGAGCGGTGAGTCATGACTGGTATAAACACTGACGGGGGAGGAGATGGAAAGAAAAAAAAGAGGAGGAAAAAAAAGCCAACTAAATAAGGTGAGACTGACCTTGCCGTCGTTGCAGGTGTACACTGCCCTGGGAGAGGGCGAGTGGCTGGAGCTGGTGTTGGCTTCTTCCCTGCTCACTTCCTGGGCCTCGACGATGGGCTCCGCCACCTCTGCCTTGATTGTCTGAGTGCCATTGTCATGCATTGGCTCTAGGAGACGACACATGGTGGGGATGGTGAGAAGAAGCCATATTTGTAAAATAAAAAATGAAAAATAAAACCCCAACGCTATTGAGCGAGGGATGTGGCTCAGTGTCTGCTGTTCCCAGCAGCAGGCGGCCAGGGAGTCTTCTGGCGGTTAACCTTGGAACCGTGCCTGCCTGACTTCTTGCTTACCAGCTTGGGGCCAGAAAACCCGGTACCTGGAGACAGACAGTTAGTTTAGCCCAGTGGCTAAACTAAGCTGACTTGGTGGCGGGCCACAGTAAGCTCCAACTTAGCTGATGAGTTTTAATATTGGTTGGTGCACCCCATCACCTACCCGGCAGCACCCTCGGGTGCTCTAATCTTCAGCCTATCCTTCAGATGTCATGCCAGCAGCCCGGCCATCCACTGCCATCCCACAGGGGATGGAGGTCTGATGCTGGCGCTTGGCAGGTCTACCGTTTGCTATACCGCTGTGCCGTTCATGGATACCGCTTGCCATCTTACTCCACTTCAGCCTCAATGCACAACTGATCTGGTGTAAACAAATGCTGCAGGACTGTGTTGATATGACTATGTCCGTATTGTGAAATCCATCAACAGAAAATATAAAACAAAACAATTAAACAAAACAAATGTGGAACAATTCAGTCCAGCCACAGCTGGTTATTGTGAAATATAAAGGCCTATTTATGGGCCGGGGAAACCACCAGTGGTCCAGTTGTGGGGACATTTGAGTCTTGTATACCTCCAGTCAGGTAGCATCAACATCTTTGTAATACGGACTGAAAGAGACCAATACATTTACTTTGGACCAGTATTGGCCAATAGCGTATTGGCTGTCCTTTGCAACTCATACTGTGATATGTCCGGGCATTACTGTGCCCACCAAAATTGTCAGCTGATTCAGTTTGATTTTGGCACACAGAGAGACTTCCACTTAAATGAGAAGTGCTGGTTCAACTTGGCAATGGGCCAATATGACCCATTTCATAGCTTCAACTCTAACAACCATTATATAATTTCACTCATAACAAGCATTTCACAGCTTCAATTATAATAGGCTAATGTTGTACACTTCAACATCAATAGGCTACATTTCTCCAACTGACTCATGCCAGCGTCCTAACTTCCCCTTGCGGCATTATGCAAAGCACATGTTAAGAAGTTTGTCTAGCAAGCATGAATTATGGCCCTCTCATACGGTTTAAGCCTGGGGGGGCTGAGCCTGTCAATGCCAAGAATGAGCTCTTCTGCTTGACATTCCTTGAAGAGCGGTGTTTGCTTGTCATTTCTCAATGCACTGCAGCCGGTTGGCATCATTGGGAATATTCAAATCGTTTACGCAGCCAGATCCTTCTAATACGTTCCTAGAAATGGCTCTGATTGAATGCTACTGTATACTGTGGGAGTTCAAAAACATGCTCCACAAAATGACTAGGATAATGATAGGATATAAAGTCTCATGTGATTCAAAATTAATCTGGGCCCAGTTTCAAGAAGCTTGATTTCCAGGTTAGATCGATATGTTAAGTCAGAATTCAGGGGAAGCCAGAATTTCTGGTTTCAGTTTCAGATACCAAGATTAGACTACTCTCAGTTCAGTTATGAAACATGGTGACTTTCATTAAAAGATAAAGCAACTTTATTAACATTGTTTTGTAATGTGAGTTGATGCATGTTCAAAGTATGTCACTACAGTAGGCTGTATAGTAAACTAGAGCTTCACTTTTCCTAAAAAATAAATAGATTAATATAGGCCTACTATTAGGCCTATAATACACGTTTTGATATTTTTATCACCAAGTAAAAATAACTGTCTGGTGAACACAGCTTCAACTAGTCTCTCAGAGCCAGCCTTTCCATGGTGACGTAGTGCAAATGAACCGACCAGGCTTCAACCAATAAAAGCACTGAAATAGCAATGACGGCTGGGCATTCCCTGATCGATCACATCTTCAGGATGTGATAGATGATGGCTTTTGAAGCCTGTCATGAACGCACATTTTTCAGGTTCAACCTGAGTTGAGTGAACTCGTTCCTCGAGATTGAAATCAGCTGTTCTGAAACCGAAAATCCTGACAGTCCAGGGAAGCGCTCGCTTGAGTCAGAGTTCTGGTTTAACATATCCTAACCTGCTACTTGAAACGGGCCCCTGATGTTGATGTAATATTCTGTGTGTGTGTGTGTCTTGTCTCTCACCACTGCCCAGCCTCATGAGAAGCACATCCTGTAGCCGTCGGTTGAAGTCCCTCAGCTCCTTGACCTCCGTTAGCAGGCTACCATACTCCTTCAGCTTCTTGGCCTGCTGCACCAGCTGCCTGCGTGTCCGCTCCAGCTCCTGCTGCAGCCTCCTCATCTCCTCCTCTTGCTGCCTGTAGCTGTGCACCAGCTCTTCGTACAGCACCCGGGGCACCACGCCCGCTGCCGACTCCTCCAATCCACAGTCCGTCTCCACGTCGTGCTGCTGCTGCTGCTGGTCCTGGTCCTGCTCTTCTGGATGTTCCTCTCGTGGTAGCTGCTGCTGCTGCTGGTGGTGGTGGTGGTGATGGTGATGAAGATGCTGATGTTCCCCTTCCATGTCTTCATCATCATAGTATCCGTCCTCCTCTTCCTCTATGAGCCGGTCTTCCTCCAGGTAGTCCTCCCCCTCCGTGCAGGAGCTGGCGGCGTTTCTCTCCAGGCGAGCCACTACGGCCGCCAGGCTCTTTGAGGAGGTAGAGGAGGGGCGGCCGTGGTCCTGGAGCAAAGCCTGAGGAAAAACAAAACAACAACAAGCTAAAGTTTCCCCAAGATAAGGCAATTTGTTCTTGACTCACACATCACATCACCCCCCCCCCACACACACACACTATTTACACACTATCTATAGAGTGACAGGGCAGGGAGATTACGAGATATTTTTTGGTTGTTATTACATCTACTAATGTTGTCCAGACTAATTAAATAGGAAGAGTGGAGTCAGAGAGTTCCTTGATGAGCTGCTCAGAGGATTTGTCTGAGCAGCTGTCCAGAGTGCTGAATTTGTGTTAATCCAGCATATGGTAAAAATAGCGTGAGGGATTTTGGGCACTAGCCAAACATACCCATAATGCCACGCTGTATCATAAACATACCCTTAATGTCCCACTGTACCATAAACATACCCATAATGCCATGCTGTATCATAAACATACCCATAATTCCACGCTGCATCATAAACATACCCATATTTGTTTAAGGCTTCTTCTTGTATGAGTAAGGTTGAAATACACCCAGGGATTTGTGCAACAAAAAAACACATGATGCGCGGTTAAGGTATTTCACCTGAATCTGCATATTGCTGTAACTGCGCCTGATCGCTACTCAAACCACCGTTTGTAAACGGAAGAAAATTACACCCGTGTCTGCTTCCCAACCCGCTATTACAAAATGGTGCCCCCCCCCCCCCCCCCCCCCTCTCTCC
>OMNO01017029.1:0-17539 GCA_900303215.1 Trachyrincus scabrus | reverse complement strand
TTTCTGGACTCTATGAAGGTCACTAACTCCAGGGAGAGAAGGTGATGGAGGAGAGGAGGAGAAGGAGTTATCATGTTGTCTTCAGGCTGGAGCAGTAAAGTTCAGCAACACACGGATACAGACTGTGTTTTGACTTGCTGTTTTGGCTGTTTGATGAAGAAAACAAATAATCCCAGTGTGAAGAGGGTGTGTCTACCGACCACTGAAAGATGATATGGATATTGGGGATGTGGAGCGGGAGTCTCTGGTAAATGCTGCCATTACTCCCTGAGAACACCATCTCCAAAAAGAGTCAATTTGCTGGGTGATTACAAAAGAAATGTGGACTATACTTTGAACTGAACACTAGTGGTTTGGACTATAGCCTCTTTCACACATAGCTCCCGGTAAATTACTGGGAAAACCTTTCAGACACTGCTAGCGATTTTCACTATTCACACATGCAGCTACGTTCTGGAACATTTCTGTCTTGCGCCATTTCACACATGGCATAGCAATGTGCCATAATATCCGCCATAATACAGAAAACTCAACAGAAGAAGACCCTCTGTGAAATGAGAGGAGCTCCCTTATTTCTGAATCTGTCCACTTTCCAGCCATTCTTGAAAAAAGGAGCTTGTTTGCAAACAAAAGAAGTTGTACTGATGTTGTCATCTAATCGCCCGAAAAGCATTGGCGCCTTTAGATAAACAGTCACAGATTCAAATACGTCATCAGCGGAGTCTTGTGATTGGTTCGCTCGCTCCACGTGAAAGCGTCTTACATCAGACCGACGTAACCCTTTACGTGCCTCCCCCTATCACAATGTCTTGAGGTGGGAAATTGGCGGTACAGATTTTCCAGGATTTCGATCCCTGTTCCCATTCACATGTGACCCCATGCAGGGAATGTTCTGGAACAGTTATGGGATAGACTGCATTGTGTGAAAGTTTTCAAAGAAATCATTCAAGAAAAACATCAAATTGCCTGGGTTAGGGTTCCCTCTCACTATCCAAGTTCACCCATTTAACAATTCAAACTATAATACAATAATACACAAACTGTATCGATTTAACTCATCCAAATAATATTTAAAGTTGACTGTGAAGCAAGTTGAATTGCTTTTTTTAATGTGTTACTTATTTTTTTGTATTGCATTCATTTTTGGCGTAATAGTGTAAATCCACTCCTAGGATTTCCAAAGAGGCTATATTCTATATTCTTTAATTTCACACACTTTTGGTAGGATGAGGCCTGGCACTATTTACCTTATATTATATACTGTGGAGTGTATGTGGTTGATGGCTGGTTAAGCTGCCTCACTGATTAGACTGGTTTCTTAACATCTACCTGTGTCCTGGTCATCGAGGCAGCCCAGTAAAGCCACGTAGGTGGCGTGTGGCAGGGTCTACTGCCACATATAGGGAATGTCTAGTATCTCATACCCCGTTTATCTTTAAAATGTAGAAAATAATAGATGCAAAACTCCCAAACTGCAGTGAAACTAAATAATCAATGACTGTACCATGACTTTGAAAGTCAACTCTGCAGCCAGAACATAACTATTCATAACAATACGTTTTTTTAAATAACACATTTAAAACAAATTACGCCGTGTTTTTTGTATTGTCTATTTTACCAAGATGACATTGTGATGTGATCGCCATGTTTTTGCATAATTTCACTCTGCAACTTACCCAAATCTCACCTTGAGCACAGACATCTCTGTAGTGTGTGTGTAGGTGAATGCGTGCATGTATGAATGTGCGCGCGTGCGTGTGTGGTGGTTTCTGACTACAGACCCACCGGACTGAGAGGAGCCGATGCGTGCTATTTTTATCCCGAGCAATGATTTATTAATAGTCTCCTCTGTGTGAGCGTCTCCTAAAAATACAGGCTGAGCACCGCTGAGCCGTGGCAGCAGCAGCGTGAATACGGCATCAGGGCTGGACCACCGCAGCAGGCATCTGTCCACTCAGCAGCCCCCCCCACCCGCAACATGGCACACCTCTGGGGATGATCCCAGGACTCGGGTTACCTCGGCGAGGCAAACCAGCGCACTGACTCGGCACTTTAGTTAGTGATTCAGTCATCAGATAACACCGATAACATGATTCAGCAAATTCGGGTGTTATCGAGTGGCGCGCGGAAAAAACAACAAAGAAAAAGAAGGAAGCAATCGATCGTGGGGATGACTCCTCTGAACTTGCGGAAAAAAAACGGAAAATCACACGCGTACATGGACATTATATATTGTGTCGTGTTTATGTCTGCCTGTCCGTCTGTCTGTCCGTCTGACTGTCTTGCAGTATGAGTACTTCAACGCTGTGCTGATCAACGAGGTGGACAAGGAGAACAACAGCGTGGAGCTGGGCGGGAGGTTCCTGCTGCAGTCCAACGACCACTTTAACAACCTGCCGGTCAACCTCAGCCTCAGCGTGGTGCAGGTGCCCACCAACATGTACAACAAGGGTGAAGACAACGGCACACACACACACACACACACACGCACGCACACACACACGCGCTCACCACAGTATTACAGAAGGACGGGGTTTACTACTACTAGGAGCGTAGTGCAGACTCAAAACACAAGCAAAAGAGAAACACATTGAAATGACAAGGCGTCCCCTATTTGTTTATTTGTCAGGAACAATGCAGAAAACATTATTACAGTTAAAAAAAAAACATGACACATATGTGCTGCATCTAGGGTTTCTAGCCAAGGCTAATTTATATATTTTTATTATATAATCATTTCATAATTTATATATAATGGC
The DNA here is from genome assembly GCA_900303215.1 of Trachyrincus scabrus. Lineage (NCBI taxonomy): Eukaryota > Metazoa > Chordata > Actinopteri > Gadiformes > Macrouridae > Trachyrincus > Trachyrincus scabrus. Next base: position 14,780 of record OMNO01017029.1, on the reverse strand, counting down.
GACCCCTGGCCCTAGGCTTTTCTACATAGAAAATATAAAATTGTCAATTCTAATTATTATCATTCCAATATAAAAATTAAATTATTAAATGACATGAATGACGTTAATATAGGATTAATATAATTAAAATACAGTTATAAAATAATGGAGTTAATGATCACTGATTTCATTTTGTTTAAGCCAGTGTTTCACCTTTTCGTTAAGTCTTGTGAGCTGTTTTTATGTTTTTATTTCAGTTGGTAGGCCATTCTAAATGTTTATGCCTTTTATAGAAAAGGACGACCAAAAAAAAACTAAAGTGGTTTTGCGTTGTGCCACACTTCAGTTATCATTTGCCGTTCCCCTGGCGACTCTGCTCGTGTTCTGTTTCGTTTTAAATGGACTAAGTACAGTTGGGGCAATATTGTTTGCACAGATATTGCTGAGCATTGCACCATTGAGGTTATTATTAGCATGACTGATGAATGATGAAATCATGAATCACATCAAAATAGTCATAATTCGGCAGTTTTGTTTTGAGAGTTTTAAACAGAGAGTTTAAAAATAACTTTGAAAGATCATGTGTACCATAGAAATCTGCAGGCCCATCTGACCCAATTAACTCTAAAAGATGGTTTCACATTTTAATATCAAAAGCAATTTATCACCCTTCACAGGCTCTAATTCAACCTCAATGGACTCAAATCAACCCATTTTCCAACCACTGCCCAACCATATATCCTCAATACATATATATATACACACACACGCCAGGTGTATGGCTGCCAGGTTCCTATCAGCCTGCATATCACTGAATATGCTCCACCTGCTCCTTATGCACTGAAAATAGATATGGTTCTGTTTTTGGCTGTGCGTGTCTCTGCGTGCATGCATCGTCTAACCTAAGATCATTCTTAACTTGCAGTGACTGAATTAGCAGTTTAATAATTAGGTATGCTGCTAATTTACTGTCCCCTGTTTAAGTTCATTACAGTGGCTGCCATGTTACTAAAGGATGGTACCACAGGAAGATAAATGAGAGAGAGAGAGAGAGAGAGAAAGAGAGAGAGAGAGAGAGAGAGAGTGTGTGAGTGTGAATCTAACACAAAGCACATTCATTAAAGGAAGTGACCCTATGTCCAGTGGTACGATGGTCTGGTTTGGTTACCTCCCATAAACAATATTTAATGCTGGATTGCTGAAAGATTAAAGCTGAACTCCCAGCCGAAGTCCCATTCATTCACGGAAAGGGAGTTTCCAAAAAGTGATTTCTAATTCAGCAAAGTGACTTGGGCATCCATCTAAAATGACAACAAATGGCAACAAATCATACAGAAAGTGAAACACTTCAGACTCATGCATAAACAGTGTCCGTAATGCCAATACTGAAATGTCAGTGTGCACGCAGGACTAATTGTGTAACACAGGTGTGTGCATTGTTTTTGTGTTTTTGGACCCCATGACCATACTGGACATATGACAATTGAGATATTTAATTCAATTATGTTTTAATTGGTTCTGTTTTGCTGCAGTTTGAGATAAAGAATATAATACATATATTTTTGGCATACAGGAGGGTGAATCGTAAATAAATGAATTATAATTTTTGGAAGATTAGGTTACTCCCTGTATTCGCGGAGTGTAAGAGCAATAAATCCTTGTGTTGGTAGGCCGACCTTCCGCATCATAACCCTATTTGTCAACCAGTGTGTACTGGACAGCTGACGGCAGGCGCCTGTAGTTCAGAGATGGTTTTGACGGCAGCCGTGATGAATGGGAGGTTAAATCCATAATAGCAGGGAGCTGCTTGCCGCCTGCGATGAATTGCAGGAGGAATCCTCCGTGCCCAGCATATATCTTCCCATGTCAAACTCCTTGTAACCTGGATGCGACAAACACCGCTTAATGTTGGTCAGCGAAAACACGCTGGCTATCCAGTCATCTCATGCACATATAGGCACGCTATACACGCCATGCGCAGTCATATCAGATGAGCACATAAACACACACACACAACTTTAGAATCACACACAAATACATGCACTTAGACACATGATAATGCAGACCAAAGCACTACTGCATACACAAACATACTCTTTTTTTTATCACACACACACACACACTATAATAACACACTATAGTAACATGAATATTACAAGTAAACCCCTAAGTAACTATATAATAAGTAATAATAAAGTAATAATAACAGTGATTCTTAGTCCACATGAAGACACATCCTTCCTTCATGCCTTCACTGCTCTTTCTTACAATCCTCCCTCATCATCATCATCACCACAGAGATAATATGAAGCTGGATTCAAGCCCAGATCTTTCATCTTTCTCATCTGCACAATGTTATATAATTTAGGCATACACACACACACACACACACACACACGCTCACGCTCATGCGAGCACACACACGCATGCACTTCCAGCGCTGCGGGAGCTCTTTTTATCAAATTGAATTAAGTGGTGCACGAGTGGTGATGAATTTAAATAGCAGTTTAGAGAAGGAGAAGCACACCCATCCCCCTCTCAATGAGACCAGTTGAGAGCCTAATAGACACTTCATCCACCCAACCACATGGGACTGGCTCGGAGGAGTGCCGTCACAACACCTCCTGCCATTTCGCTTTCAGGGTAGACGGAGGTATCTGGATCTGAATCTTTTGAGCATTTATTTTTTTGCGCATGAGAGAGAGGTGGTTATCGATGCCAATCATACAACAGCGCAATGCAACTATTTAGTTTGCTTTTGCTAAAGAGTGAAATGGTTGATTTGAGATGAAGTTGTAGCAATAGCAGTATTTTCGCAATGGAGCAATTTAGGTAAGCAGTGCCATTCACGTTTCCTACCTATTCCAAGCTATTTTTTCACAGTCTATGGTTTGAAGTTGAAGTTCAGAAATGAAGGGCTGTCAAGTTAGATGCCGTGATGGATCTTTAGTATCATGGTGGATTACCAAGTCAACCGTTGTAACTCCTCCAAAAGTATGCCGTTGAATTACGCTCGACATGCATTTTAGCAGTAGCCTAGTCTCACAAATCAGATCTTAATTTCATAATTCCTTTTCTTTATGCAATTTCATTGGAATAGTATCATAGTCTGCTCTAGTGTACTGCTGCATGCGGTACTGATACAGGTGTATGCTTTTTTCCATTGCACGTTTGGTACGGTCTATACCTGTTGTCTATATATACCGTATATATCAGCACTATGCCAAGGCCCAGGCAGACTAGTTGATCACACACCCACACAAAACAATTACACTCACTCAGTCTTTTATCCTGAGAATTGAAATCTTCAGTTGACGTGCTCTCCCACGTTTTGTGTGGCAGCCGTCCAGATCTCTTCCGTGTCCATTCTCTCCCTGTCTCTCTCTAATCCTATCTCCTATCCGCTCCTGAACCTCTATGTCTCTCTGCTATCGTTTCATCCTTATCTCGGTGTAATGAATAGGCGCCGCTGACGTTGTGTTTTTCTGTTGCCGTGTGCAACACTGTACAGTTGAATATTGTCTATTCCAACAAACCTATAGTGTCATTATAAACATTGTTGTTTTCTATGTCTTCTGCTCTTCCTTCATTACTTAGACTCAGCAATAGTCAATGGAGTGTATTGGTCCGAGGCCTTGAACAAAGTGTTTGTGGATAACTTTGAGAAGGACCCATCGCTCATATGGCAGTACTTTGGCAGTGCCAAAGGCTTCTTCAGACAGTACCCAGGTAAGTGTATAAGGCCTTTATGTATTTTGGTGTTGAACGTGGGTGTGTTTGTGTGCAATTTTGTGTGTGTGTGTGTGTGTGTGTGTGTGTGTGCGTGTGCATGTGTGTGCGTGTGTGTGTGTGGCTCTCAGTTTGTGGCTGGGTGTGTGTTTGTAATTAACTTGGCAGTAGCTTGCTCCCTAAGGCGGAATGAAGGGCGGGTGGGAGTGTTCAGTCACTGTGATTGACAGCTGTAGACTGGAGGCAAGCAAAGACAGAGAGAGAACTGGAGTAGAAGAGCGACAGAGAGAGAGAGAGAGAGAGAGAGAGAGAGAGAGAGCAGAGAGTGTGGCAACAAATGACAGGCGAGGAAGGGAAATATGCTGAGGTTAGAAAACAATAGATGAATAGGATTAAATAAATTAACTTTAGAGTAAAGTAGAAGTTGACAGAAGGCCTTCAGCATGACAGATGACATCCCACATTATTTCAACCTACAAAAGTGCTTGGGGTCGTGGCTTTACATGTTGACTCTTTATTCTTCTGTGATATTTTAATTTGATTACTTTTACGTGACTTTTGTGCTAAATAACGAAGATCCATATTACATGATTATCCTATGCTTTTGGGTTTATGGGTTTATGGGTATGCGTGGGTTTATGAATGGATCACTTCAGGATGAATGCATGATCTTCTAGATCAATATCTAGATCTTCTAGATCAGAGGACATTAGGAAAACAAAAACAAGCCAGTAAGAGCTGTCATCCTACTTGCAAGCAGTGAACCTATGCAAAGAGAATGCAAAGATATCAAAGATATCAAAGAATATCAGTATCGGCCAATAAATGTCATATCGGTGCATCCCTTACTAACTCTATAGTGACATTTGCCTCCTGCCTCACTGTCTTTTTTTTATTGCTTTATATTTCTATTATTTCTTTTCTTTTCTCCAAGGGATCAAATGGAAGCCGGACGAGCACGGGGTCATAGCGTTTGACTGTCGTAACAGGAAGTGGTACATCCAGGCAGCCACCTCTCCTAAAGATGTAGTGATCTTGGTGGACGTCAGTGGAAGCATGAAGGGGCTAAGGCTCACAATCGCCCGTCAGACCGTCTCCTCCATACTGGACACGCTGGGCGACGATGACTTCTTCAACATCATAGCAGTGAGTGCAGTCTGAGGGTGCAATGTGCCTCTGAATGTGTGTGTGTGTGTCTGTGTGTAAAATTGTTAAAACAACACACACACACACACAGACATACATACATACATACATACAGGGACACACACTCACAAGCACACACACTTAAAAAAAATATCTTAGTGTCGAGTGCTGAAAGGAATCAGCTCTCTTCCCTGTTACGGTCACAACCAATTAGCAGTCAGCTGGATGAGTATTTGAATTGCAAAAAACGCTGTGATTGGATCCTGCCTCAGGCACCCAAACCATTTTTCACATCTCAGTCTGATGAAATGCTTCATACTCTGTCTGTAACAGAGGTATGTAGAGTAGCCAAAAACTGTACTCAAGTCCTCAAAGTACTGTTACTTTGCGAAAACAAGTACTCAAGTAGAAGGAAAAGCAGTCATCAAAATAACTGCTTGAGTTAGAGTACAAAAGTATTTACTGAAAAAAATTACTTGAGTAGCGAGTAACTTAAGAAATAAAAAAAATTAAAAAACACTGGCACACTGTATTTTTCCCCAAGTCTTTTATTTGATGTGGATATGACTGGAATTATTTCAACCACAGATGGTCTTCCTCAGGTAAAGGTAAAAAAGTGAACATACACCTGTATTTACTTGTAATGAAATGACAAGTCATCATCTCCTGATTAGATAACCTGCCACATATACACCAGGACAATATTCCCAGTGTCTGTATCTCTCAAGTGTGATCACAAAATATTACATTAATATTATGTTACATTAAATGATTTGCTTGTTGTCTCCTAAATTATATTATGATTTGGCAAATAAATCATCAAATTGTGTGCATGTGCATTATATGTCAAAAAGTAAATATAAAGAGTGACTTAAACTTTGATAATTCCAGTATTGTTGTCCCAAGTCCCAGTTCCCATCACAGACAGCCACAGATCAGGTGTGAGCCCCCCACATCCAGGTCACTCCAATCACATGAAGACAATACGATTAGAGAAGTGGCCAAATCAGTCTCTTATCTTTCTAAAAATGTCTCATATCAGGCTAATTAGAAGATAATGCTGTGATGTTTCATCATTAATTGCCTATTAAGTACAGGTGTGTTCACTTGTACACTTACCTGAGGAAGACCATCTGTGGTTGAAACATTATATCATGTCATGTCCTCATGAAATAAAAGTAGTTTGTCATTTTTTGCACACCATTAGCTTGAATATTTACAGTACGGCAGAAAGCAGGAGTAGTAGTAGTTTTGAAGCATGATATACTGTGTGCATATATTATTAAACGTATTAGCATAAACACAACAGACACACTTACTGCTCTCTGTCAGCTTAGTATCAACACGTTCTCTGATGTACTGACATCAGACTTACTCTATAAACAGAGCGCACGTAGACTCCGTCTGAACGTAGCGTTCTGCCTCCTGTCTGTTATTTCCCCATTCAGCTGACATCAAGTGAATAGCTCAAATACATTTTCACCACTCACCGATATGACTGCTTTTGTTGCTTGCTATAATCCAAAGCAGTCCAAACGGTGAAACTGATTATTTGCAAACGTCTTCAAAATATTACTTTTAAGAATTTTACTTTTAATGCGCCGGAGTATTCACTCTTCTTCGTCTTTTTCGAGTTTCTTTTGATATTCCTCATGCCACCATGCTCTCCACTGCCACGCGCGATGGGGGACAGAACTACACCGTGGCATCAAATTACCTATTTCCATTCTGGTCCTTGAAACTCATGGTGAGTTCCAAACTCTTTATACTTTTTTCACAATGTTTAGGTTCTTCGTAATTAATCATAATACATTTAAATCATAATATGTATAAGACTTTGTAGGTGTGTTTTAGACTAAGATAAATGCGTTCTTACATGAAGAGGTAAGAGGAATATTGAAAGAGCTCAAAAAAGATGAAGAAAAGTGAATACTCTGCAAATAATCAGTTTCACCGCCTGGACTACTTATTAGAGCAAGCAACAAACGCAGTCATATTGTGTTTTTTTTTAATATCTTCCACTCTATGTTTAATGAATGGGGAAATAATAGGCAGGAGGCAGATTGCTACATTCAGATGCGGTCTACGTGTGCTCTGTTTATAGAGTAAACTTCAGACCAGCGTTCACAACCGGAGCCCGCTGCACTGTGCGATGTTAATTCGTCTGTAAATATTAGCTGCTAGCGCTATTTGAAAGCCATACTCCTGCTGTAGCTTCAGCCATTATTCTGCTTTGAACAGAGTTATGTGGAGGCGTGGCTGTGGTAGAATATCAGAGCGCCAGCAGACCTGGGACCAGCTGACCACCTGCCTCTTAAGGGAATGTGCATGAATGCATAAAATAATAAATAAATAAAAGTAGTACGATGAATGTATCCAAATATATCGAAGTAAAAGTAATATTTTTGAGGAAAAGTGAAAAGATTATGTTGCATTAAAACTACTCTTACAAGTACAATGTATTCAAAAAGTTACTTAAGTAAATGTAACGTGATGATTAAATATATAACATGTTACAACCCACCTCTGGTGTGCAAGTGTATGTGTGTGTATCACTGTTGTGCACTGAAAAGCTCGCTACTTGACTCTTGCCCCCCTAACTTAATTTCGGACGTATTCCTGTCGGGAAACTCCTCTGACGTTAACGCTACCGAGGAGCAGTCGGCCCGCCAAGTTCTTACTCTGAAAATATTGCTATCAAACCTCATTTGACACGCTGAGGAAACACACTCAGAATATTATACCATGCTTTTATAATTAACAGTAAAGTTTCTAACATTTGGGCATACCGGAGAGAAGCAAATTCTTATTTGATATTCTGACACCAAGTTGTTATGCAACTTGATGCGAGCTTGGCAATCAACGCCACCATGACTACCACCATGGTCTTACATAGAGATAAAACAGAAACTGTTGACAGTTATTTTCCACAGAATAAGAACTGAGAGTAAACTTTACAGGCCTCTCAAGGCCTAGATAAGAGCATGGTAAAACTGTCCTAGCACATTTTAGAAATAATATTAGCAAATAGTCACATACACAGCAGAATATAAATTTACCAGTACACAAGGTTAGATGAGGATAATACATAGCTCATATAGGAATACATGACACAACTCCCAACAATTTCCCTCTTTTATTCTAAAAGAATACCTAATAGAACGGGAGTTGCTCCGTTCTTCCATAAGGAAGGAAGAGTCGAAAATAACAAATTGTTGCCTAAATAAATGGTAATAATTTGGCCTGAGCCGCAAGCAATTATGTATACTTATAGCAAAAGCTATAAGTATACATAAACGGTAATAAAAATCTAAAGATCATACTAAAATACTGTTTCTTCCCATTTAATCCTAGAGGGAGGCTCATGCTTCAGAATGTATGTGAATTCCGCTGATATGTGGAGTTTTGGCATATTACTCGTGTGGGGTCGTTCCATATTCTTAATTTATTACCATATCGAAAGTTACCAGTAGATAAGGGAAGTTTCGGTCCGTCTCTCATAAGATGAGGAAATGTAGAATATAGCAGGTCATGTCCAAAATATATGGACGTTATTTCTCCTTCGAGTAAGATACCTAATGTTGCACTTACCCTTACCCCATTGTTGTGTATTGCGCGGTCATATTTAATTCTGTATTTAACCCGGACGATTGTTCGTTTTTCAAGATTAAATCTTGTTTCAACCCACCCTCGATCTGAACCTAACCTGAAAACTGATCCGCATGTAACACGGTAAGGTGCTAACCACCGGGGAACAAAATACATGATTGTATCAGGAGACTGGCATTTTAGAACACACATAACACAATGTTGGGCCCAACAACATAAATAGTTGTTGGGCCCTAAAGGCTGAGTATCGCCACCATACATTGTGATGATAAATACATGCTTGGGGTCCTTGTGATCCCTCAACCATTCTTCCTCTCCTCTGTGGACATTTCATTGATGTCAATGTTTTCACTGATGTTTGCCTCCACACTGTGCTTGGTCATGTTATGCCCAAGGCTACACAGGCTTGTGGTGGGGGTGAAATAACAACTCATCCAGAAAACCCATGAACCTATGAGCAAACACACCACAGCTGCGGAGTCACCTCCTGGGTCATTTTCACGATGAGGGGAGCATCTGATCCTGGGTTTGGGCCCTTGGTTTGCCCTTGGTTGGAGCCTCTGGTCAGCCCATGGTTGGAGCCCTCATGTGTTCTTTGTTGGAACCTCTGGTAAGTTCATGTCCTTTGCCCTTGGTTGGCTGTCTGTTGGTGCCTTTTTTTAGGCGGCTGGCGTGGATCGATTGCGGTTGGTCAATGGTTAGGACCGGTTACCGCAAGGATCTCAGCCGATTGGCCGTATCGGGCGTCCCCGGCCTTCCTTGGGTAGTGTGATTTGATTAGGACTCGGGGCAGGAACGGATGTGTGGGTTGATCTGAGGGCATAGGAAGGGAGAGAGACTCCCATAGATGCCATTCAATTTTCCTATTAGTGCATCGGTATAGTCACACAAAACAGTGTCCATGTCTCCCAGGGGAGACATGGACCACCCCCACCCCGCACCCAAGGTGTTGGAAATGGTCGCCCCATTAATACCTCAAATGGAGATCATTTTGTTGTAGCAGTTGGAGTCATGATTTTGAGGATGGCAGGCAACATGTCTATCCATATGAGTCTATTCTTGCTTTAGTTGCCTTGTCTTTGATTATTCTATTCATTCATTCACTATGCCTGATGATTGTGGATGATAAGGTATGTGAATTTTCCAATCTATGCTTGAGTATTTGCATAATGCTCGATGTGTGATTTTAGAGGTATGTCGCTTTGTCACTATTAATACTAATAGGAGTACCTTATTCTCTGTATTATTTCTTTAGCTAGTATTTTTACCACTGTTTGTGCATTTCCCTTTGCACATAGAAACGCTTCTACCCACTTAGAGAATTGATCCACAATGAGAAGCATGTACTTTATAGGGCCTCTAGGAGGCATGTGTGTAAAATCTATTTGTAACGATTGAAATGGCACTGATGGTGGAGGCAGAGCATCATGTGACATAAATTTTATAGTTCGTTGTACTCGTAAATGTCGGACAAGAAATGGAAAAGTGCTAGCTGGTAATGCTACACGATGATCAATGTCATATAACAAACTGTATGTACTTAGTAGCGCCTTTTTATGCCAATATTCAATATCTGCTGGTGTTGCCTGTGATTGGAGAATAAGTTGATCAACCTGAGGGGGACTATAATTAGCTGGAAACATTGAGTAAACAGGAGCTACAGAGCAATATGGTGAAGTAGAGCCCTCTTGCCCATCCAGCTGCCATATCAGCTAAGTCCTTACCCTCTGTATGTATGTCTCCGGAGGTGCTATGCCCTTTAACCTTAACCACAGCCAATCTAGTAGGAATGGAAATTGCACCCAGTAAATCCGAAACCAAAGTTTGATGTGATATGGGTTTACCATCGGCTGCTTTGAACCCATACTGTTGCCAAAGTTGACCAAAGTCATGTATTACACCGAAAGTGTAACGCGAGTCAGTATACACTGTGAGGGTTTCACCAGCGAAAAGGCGACATGCCCTAGTTAAGGCCACCACTTCCGCTGCCTGAGACCTGTCCCTCCTCTGCCTCTCAACCCAAACGGCTTTTCATGTGATGGTTTCATCTCTTTCTGATCTTCTCGTCACTCTGAGAGCTCACTCGGCTGAGTGAGCGCTTACAGTGATTTGGCCAAGTAATCGTGACTATACCTGCCTTAGGTTGTCCTGGGGTTTCAAGGTGGGATCTTACCTGTCATATGCTAACCAGCCTTCCATACTGGCCTGTTGCAGGATGCTGTGTATGGGGTACAATCAATAAATCCCGGCTGATTGTTATGTTCAGCCCATAGGATAGCTTCTCAGTCGACGTTAATAATAGCATATTGTCAAATGCTACCAGTTTATCTAAGGTTACTTCGCCATCTGATGTGTTAGTGTCAGATAAACCCTGAACTGGATTTATATGGAGTTGCATGGTTTTAAAAAACGCTAAAGAGTGGAGGGTATACAAATCATCTTGTTAAACACAGCTTATTTTTCTGTTCAGGCATTAGTGGTTGGCGTTTGCAAGGTAAACCCATTACTTCAGAATGTCAATGAACAACCTAGCTTGTAAATTAGATCCCTTCCCAACAGATTAAATGGAGAGCTAATCAACCTGTGGCCATTGACCAAAGAGGCTCTACAAAGGTTAGAGGCGACTGTACTGTCAGTTCAGTTCATAATTTTCAATGTTTACCTTGTATAGCTATACACATGCACACATTAAGCATACATTAGTATAAACATCCACATTGGTATTAGACTTTCATTCAGAGGTTAATAGTCAGGAATAGGAGAAGGAGTGGCATAAAGCATGCGTTTGTGTTTATACTTTATGGTGATGCAATACAGTGAGTACTGTTCCAAAATCGAAATTTTAATGCCTGTATACTGGTTTATAGCAAAGTGTTCAGGTCCTTTTAGATCAGACGCGTAGCGAATAAACGATGCGAAAAAGCGATCAACCGCGACGTGAATATTTTCCAATAAGAATCGCGCTGGTGAAAAAGACAGATGGATTCAACTCTCAACCTCATATAGCCTAGTGAAGATGACCTTATGCTCCGTCCTTTCACCAAAATATCCTATGTATTTAGAGGACTCAATTATAATGGAGTTTCACTTTTTAATCCAAGTGTAAAATAGTGTAGCGAATGGCAGTTTGCGGATGAGGGGGATTATGATGAGTGGGTGTGTTTGGAGCGTTCTTTAATACATCCATGTTTTGGAGATCTTAGTTTTTGAGGTTGTTTCCCTGTTTGATAACTAAAAGTAGGCTACCACTCTTTTGGAGAAAGTTGGTATCCAAAACGAAACTGCACACGTGTTATCGAAAGCAACCTATACTCACATACCGCAGTGCAAGTAAACATTGCCTTGTAGCGCCAACTGCTATCAAAATTAATGATCAATAACAGATAGTGACTGATTAGTCAGACCCATATATTTATCTAGTTGGACCATTTGTGTTTCCAGGAACACAACAAATAGTGCAAGCTAATATTATTTTGAGACAGAATCTACCAAAAATATGAATCCTCATATTTTTACGACTCACGGGTAGCCCTGGTATAAGCGGCATAATCCACTCCTAGGTGTGCTGTTATCTAAAAAGAATGCACTTTGCGGAGGAAAACCCTGCAAAGGTTCTTAGCCCCGTGTCGTGCATTATTTTTTGATAACGGTACACTTCGTCGTGGACTAATCCCTTACTTTGATGACCTTCTCTTCTTAGCATCGGGACATTGAGAGAAGAATCATGGCATATATTGAGGATTATTGTTTTATATACATGTATTAACACACACACACACACACAAATACACACAGAGAAAGAGTGTTTATGGTGAATTTTTTTTATAGTATAATTTGTAGTATTATCAGAAAATGGCAGGCGCTGAATGTACTAAGGCCTTTTATTTGTCTCTATATTTCTATCCATTTACAGACACAAGTTAGTCAGTGTGAAGGGTGTGCATAAATTGTGACTCAAACTTATTGCATATTTCTTATCTCAAAAAACCCACTCCCTTTCGTATGTATTTTAAGTGTTTATTTAAGATAAATAAAATATATTTTTGTATTATTTTGTATTATTCTGTTATTTTGCATTGCAGTATAATGAAGAGCTGCATTACGTGGAGCCATGTTTGAATGGAACTCTGGTCCAAGCAGATGTCACCAACAAGGATGTAAGTTACCTTCCCTCAGTCCTTCGCCTGCTTCATATTTGTTTATGACAAAAATTTATAAATATAACGCTCTTTCCCAAGGAAGGATAATAGTTAAAGTCACAGGCAAGGCATTTTCAGACGACCAAAGTGTACCCATTTGTGTTTTTCCCTGCTTGTGATAATAGTAGGCCTACATTTTCATTAAGATTGCGCCTCTGATATTTCAAGCTGTGTGGATGCTGCATTTCCTAGTTTCCAGTATTAATTTTTACTTTCTCAGCCCTGTTACACTCTATCTTTCTTCCGTCATGTATTGGTCCTATTTTTAGGTCTGTTTTAAAAATTACATTTCCTTGCCCCAGATTAACCTTTATTCACTCACATCAATCTTTTTCAGATTCCACGGGATATATGTTCCAAGAAGCATAGGGAATTTGTTCATGTTGATCATTAGAGGAAAAAATATGAAATATGAATTTTCATTTATTCACAGGCATTATCTTGTAGCTTAACATGAAAGTGTACATGTATGTTAATTCGTTTTTGTCTACTACGGTGGATGCAGATGGATATTGTATGTTTTGTGTATAATGACGGTGGATAATTTCGCTGTGCGTGGGATGTCTGAGTGTGGGCAGTCACCACCAGAAGACGACAATAGTTTCTCCTACTTAAACTTATCACTAAGGGCCGGACATCGCAGACATGTCTCAGCAGATAGACAGAGGGATCGGGCTATAGCCGAAATCACCCGGGCATATCTGCACTATGCTGGTCATGATCTGCCCTTTGTGTTTTGCGTGCTTTAGTGAGGATCACACGCTTGTACACACACACGCATGCATACACGCAAACACACACACACACACACATGCACACACTCACACACTCACACTCACACCGCACGCACACACAAACATGCACGCACACACACAATTAAAACTAGACCGTCTCACGCAGTTAGTTGGCTGATTAGACCTGACGACAGGCGTCTGAGGAGGAGAGTGGGGAGTAATCAGGTACCAGGCTGTGGAATTCATCTGCTCTGTGCTCTGATTAACATAGGCCTCGTATGCAGAGCAGTTGTTGCACAATACAGAGCCGACACACAAAGCAAAATTAACTAGACAAATATGGTGTTTAATGGGTAAAGTTAGGTTTTTAAAGTTTTGGTCTTAGTTTCCGCACCCACACAAATTGTCACAACATTAAATATTGTACTGAGACTTTTGGGGGATGAAATGAAATAAGGGACGATATTGTTTTGTCTTTAATGACTACAGGGACTAAATGTATCAGACATTGTTTAGTGCTTGTTTTAAGTTTCAAGCTATATTGTCATGTCAATGAAATATTCTTTCATTTGAACCTGACACGTAAAATATGATTTCTTAATTACCGGTACGTGCAGAAAATCTCATACTTAAAGTTGTAGTACCTTTGAGTATAACATTCATAACAAGACACCATTGTTGCCACATGTTGCCACTCTAGCAGCTACTCTATGCCTTAGTGTTTGCAAGGGTAAATCAAATGTGTTTGCAAAAGTACAACTTAATTGTTGTTAATTAATGTAGGTCACCGCGGATGATAGACAGAAAAACAAATGTGATTTAATTCAGTCTGCCTACTTCTGGTTTCTATCGGAATGCAATTACTATGTAAATAATGGTTCGCTATAATTATTATAATTGTATCTCATATGAATATGGATCCAGCTAAGAAGGTGTCCTTTCTAACACACACACACACACACACACACACACACACACACACACACACGTGTATCACAAGCACAATCATTCATCCCTCAATCCCTACTTTTGTGTACCGCTGTGCCAGCGATTGAAAACAACCTGCTGTGTCAGACAAATCACCTCCATCTCAACAGACAACTTCACACACCACACACACACACACACACACACACACACACACATGCACGCACACACACGCATGCATGCATGCATGCACTCACACACACACACACACACACACACGCACACACACATACACACACAAAAACATCTCTCTCTCTCTCTCTCTCTGTTTCCTCCTAACCGTAGTGAATAATGATACAGTCAGGCAGGACCTGTTAGCTCGCTGACAACACTAAACTCAATCCATCTCGGCTGAGAGATAATGTCTCATTTGTAGGATAACCACACACAATGGAAT
>OMNO01017028.1:1840-14222 GCA_900303215.1 Trachyrincus scabrus | reverse complement strand
AGATTGGTTGTCATGGAAATCTCCCCATTTCCCCATGTACACCGAAGATGATGTCCCCTCACCTAATGCTCTCTGTCTGTCTCTCTCTCTCTGTCTCTCTCTCTGTCTCTCTCCCTGTGTCTCTCTATCTCTCTCTCTCAGTCTCTCTCTCTCTTTCTCTCCCTGTGTCTCTCTCTCTCTCTCTCTCAGTCTCTCTCTCTCCCTGTGTCGCTGTCTCTCTCTCTCTTTCTCTGTCTCTCTCTCTCTCTCTTTCTCAGTCTCTCTCTCTCTCTGTCTCTCTCTCTCTCTCTCTCTCTCTCTCTCTTCTCTCTCACTCTCTCTCTCTCTGTGTGTGTCTCTCTCTCTCTCTCTCTCTCTCTCTTTCTCAGTCTCTCTCTCTCTCTCTCTCTCTCTCTCTCTGGATGTGGGTAGGAGGGAGCACCCTATTCTTAATATAACAGCACCCTTCCAGTCAGTGTTTCCTGGTACACCAGGCACAGCCCAGCGGGGGAAAATAAACGACCAACCCAGTATTTACCGTCGGGCCGACCAACGTTTAACCAACGGCTGCGGAAGAACGCGGGTTTGTTTGGGTTCCCTGCCCACTGTTGCCATGGCAACGATGGGGAAAAGCACATATTTATTTTCTATTTTCTGTGGTGACTTCTGAAATGAGTCTTTCAATTGATTTGGAAGACTGAGGGAGAGAGAGAGAGAAAGAGAAGAGAGAGAGAGAGATGTTATGTCATTTTCTGGCCTGAGGAATTCATGAATCCATATGTTTTCACAGACATGCAAAGTCCTTCTGCGTGCCGTTTGCATGTCCTTCATGACATGTGAACTCTGTCATTCTCTCTCTCTCTCTCTCCCTCTCTCTCTTTCTGTCTCTCTCCCTTGTCTCTGTCTTTCTATCACTCTCTCTTCATCTCTGTCTTTCATTCACTCACTCTCTCCTCTTTCTATCACCACTCTATCGCTACCTCTCTTTCTCTCCCTCTATTGCTATATTTCCCCCTCTCTCTTTCCATCACCCTCTCTCTATCTCTCTTTCTATCACTCTCTCCCCCACACTCTCTCTCTCTCTCTCTCTCTCTTTCCCTCTATCTCTGTCCTGCTCGTTCTCGCCCTAGCTTAGCTTTTCTCTGGACATGCGGCTGTGGATGGAGACCATAATGCCGGATGGGCAGAGGAAGAGGAGGGAAGAGAGAGACGGAGACGGACAGACGGACGGATGTACAAGGGCCTGATTCATTCGGCCGTCGGTGAAACACAGAGAGTCTCTTAGTTTCCGTCGTGCGTTATAAATACAGGCTCGGTCAGCCGTCACATTGGAGCCAGCTGCGTTGGCCCACAACCAGCATCCCGCTGGACACACAGTCAAAGTAGTGTGAGGCGTGATTCAGAGGCAATCAAAGACTGCACCCAAGATTTAGTTCTGGTTCCTTCTCTCTCAAGGTGGAAACAACCACCTGCTCGCGTGTGGTGTGTGTGGTCGTACATGTGTACAAACACACATGAGCACACGCACACACACACACACACAGCTATATTCTGCGCTGGTGTGTGGAAGTGGCACCACCACGTCTCTGCAATAGCCCATCAAGTCTAAAACAGCCGCTGGAAACAGCGTGGTACCGCAGTGTGGTGCTTGTGGGCTGTTCATAGTCACATGAGAGTCATAGTCAGGCACGTCAGTGTGCAGGATAGTTTGGTACCCGGCCTACGTGTGGGCATCCTTGAGCATCTTGGTGTCAAGATGCCTCCAAATTGATGATTAATAAAATATATCAAAACATTTCACCTCGCAGATGATACGCGTGACATTTGGATATGTTGCAGCATTCCGTTCTTGGTCACATGGTGAAGGTTGTTTTTCTTCGTACCCATAATGGCTGATCACATTCCGCCGTCAGCGCTGCTAACGGGAAACAACACATCGTTTTTGCAATATTTCTTTTGTCACACATCAAAACATCCCATGGCCTGCTATGCACAGCTTAGCATAGCGGTGATCGACAAACTAATGAACACCAGGTTGAGGTACCATGCAGCTCTTTTGTCTCTCATTAAAATATCCTCCGTTTTCCCTTCAGGCAAAAAGCAGCAGCGAGCTCAGCCTGAACCAGAACATCCTCTGGCAGTATTTGGTCATATCCCTGGCAGTGCTCCCTCTCTGCCGCTTTCTAGCCCTTTATCTAAATGCTCAATGAACAGTTCCTGAAAGGCTCAGCGTTAAAGGAGCATGGAGTCTATTGTCATTTTGTTTTCATACCTTTAATGCCGTTGCCTTCAGCGCAGGCCCAGTCTTCCTCTGGCTGGTTGTCGCCCCGAAGGCTCGTTCAATTAGGACACAACAAGGACACTGGCGTGTGCATTCGTATGTTTTGAGATATCTTTTTGTCAATAGTTCACGGTTTCCTGAATCATATCTAACTATACACTATGTAGTTGTGTTGTGTATTGGTAATATCTTTCGTCTTCGGTAAATAGTTTACCGAATCATATTGAACAACACACTATCTAGTAGTGTATTGTTTGTTGTTATTGGCAATTTTGGGAAAAATAATTCGTTTATTATTTATTAGATTATTAGTTGAATAGTTGATTCCTGCAATTGTATCTCAGGTATCTTTGCTCTTTGGGCTAATGAAGCAGTAGGCTACTCTTTAACGTAGAACAACGACAAAAGCCTCATCTGTAATGCGACAGTAATGCAACACAGATGGGCCACCAACGATTTGCCGCTTCCTCCTCAGAACAGCAGAAGAGTGCAGTGAAAACGTCGGCGTCTGCACTCATCTCTCCGCTCGAGACGGTTCATCACTAACCGGCGTTGGTGACAGGGACGCCTTGGAGCCGAAATCAAACGCCTCTTCGCGTAATCACAAAGCAGGGCCGAGGCGATAAAGCTTTGTGTTTCCCCGTCCTTTCGGCGACAAAAGACACCGGCTGTGTTCACACATCTGTGGCAGAAGAATTCGTTCACGAGACGGAGACAAGATGTGAAAGAAAAAAAATTAACTGTGAGGTTTCAAGTTGTCTGCATACAGCAACCTTCACAGAGGCTGCCCTTGTCAACACACACACACACACACACACACACGTACACAACATACACCCAATGTCTGAGTGCTGAGTGCTGTGAAAATAGTTCATCCTTTTATAGTTACAGAATGTGGATGTTTACTTTCTGGTTATTTGGTATGAAATAGCTGACGTGACTTAGGTATTATTCAATGACATTTGGTCTGCTGGCGTCGGGCCCAAACTACTGGCAAGCTGCACGATGCATTGCTATATTTGCTTTTAAGTGAGACCCTTTGTATTAAGTGAGACCCTTTGTCCCATGTGGCCCTAATGGAATGCTGAGGATCCTCTGACACAGCAATATCCACCCCTTATTCCCCATATACCACATAATGTTCAGCAGAGGGCCTTCACTGTCTTCCAACAAATATCAGATCTTGACCTTACGCCCCTCTGCCAAAGCATGCTAGTGTCTCATGCAGAAAAGCTCCCCCCCAACCCACTTCGACTTGGCCATGGCTCCGGAAGACCCAGTCATAGGAAACAGTGTTCTGGAGCCGGTCCAGTTGCATTTCTGAGCATGACCGTGGGGAAATCATTTCACTTCCTCCATGGCTCGCATTTTGTCGAGGGAGCTCCCGAGGGCATGGGTTTCGAGGCAGGTGGCGACATTTGCATATCACTGGAGTGGAGACAACTCAAGCCTGGGAAATCCTGCAGCTCTGTGGTGTCTCTGTGCCAAGCGGGGCTCTCAGGGGCTAATGAGTGATGTCTCACTGAGAGAATCCCTTTGAGGTCAGGAGAGCCATGCTCGGCCCGGTCGCAGCTGGCTGGGGGCTTGATGACGCCACTGCAGTCAATCCGGGAATTAAGTTTCCTTTCTCACATGCAATGCTGCACCGCAGGAGAAGACAAATAACAACAAACAAGGTCTGAGGATCCAATCATGAATCCCTGTGTCATCAGAGGATTTATGGTCAGAATGACGTAAGAGATTGTTAGCATACATCCACCGCCTTCCCGTTTTGTGTTGGACTCATAAAACCAGCTTGAGTGCTTTGTAATGGGACATTTTGAAACACTATCTAAGCCCTAAACTATGTGCACCCTAAGCTGTATAACTGACTGTTACGTGATGTGATTAAAGTACACCGAAAGAAATGTTGCCATTTAGATGTCGTTATTGTTATCGTTGTTCACACTCTTCAATCTCTGCTCCACAGTGTCCTACTTCGGGGACAGCTACTGCAGAATACTAGCCATCCAAGATGTCTCCACCTTTCAGCTGTCCCTGCAGTTTAAGACCAGCCGCCGCAGTGGCCTGCTGCTATTGGCTGCCGGGATGGAGGACTACATGTTCCTCGAGCTCCAGAATGGGAAACTACAGGTGAGACACGTGGACAGTGTGATGTTGGGAGGTTGTCCTTGACACAGCTTTTTGAAAGAAGGGTAGGCGATATTTTTTTTAAAGAAACTAAAGTTTGGAAGTCTTGGAACAATTTCCTGTTTGGGTCAACTGGTAGAGCACAGCATTAATGCTGCCAGGCTTCAGGGTTCGTTTCCCAGGCCACCCATGCTAAAAGAAAACAAGTATGCCCTCACGGTATTGCAAGACATTTGGGCATTTTCAGCGTCCTGTTTTTGTGTGGTTTTTTTTTTTATTCAAAACTGTCTATGAAAGCTATTAGATTATCACAATTGATATGTACAGTTGAATACATATGGTAATTTGGAGACGACACCGACCAAAAATGGAGTAGAAAAGGGAGTATTAATTAAATACTTGTCTCATGACATCAGAATAGTTTAAATGAAAAGGTCTACTCTTTCACCGAAGAACTCACTTATGCACATGAGCACAATAACTTTGGTGAACAATAACAGTTCTGAGGTCATAAGCACATTTTATGGTTCGGATGTAATAGTTCAACACTGAGTAAACACATTTACCTCACCTTCACGGTCAGTCGAGCGGTTAAGGAATCTGTTGTTTAATTTCATCGCTGATTATGTCATTTGGACACTGTATCCTGACCTTTACAAAGCAACACAATTGTTTTCACGTGAATCATATTTTAAGTTGTGGTGTTCTCAGTTGACATTGTAAAGTCCAGATGACGTAATGCAATTTACTAATAATATTATATCTACGTAATATATATACGCCATCTATTTCAGCCATTACATAATTCAAGATTCAAGAAAACTTTATTATCCCGAGGGAAATTAATGTGCAGCAGTTAAACAGTAGGAAATACACAGGAGGAGAAGTATGAGCCAACACATTTAATATAAATTATATTATATTGTATATTAAATTGTGATCCATCTTTGCATCTTCACAGGTACGCATGAACCTGGGCGCAGGGGAGGTGACGTTGTCTTCTTCTGTCGGAGTGCAACTCAACAACCTTCTGGAGCACCACGTGTCCGTCACCCTCCTGGACTCCAAACTCACGATGACGATCGACGAGCTCTTCCCCGCGTCCGTCGCTGTGCCAGGCGCAGGCGAGGAGGATCTCAACATCGACCTCGGCGTCTGGCTGGGAGGAGCAGGAGACCTGGACGCCCCGTTCCTCAGCAACGCCATCCCACCATTCCGAGGCTGCGTGGCCGACGTGAAGTTTGAGTCCCATGGGTTCGACATCCTCAACTCGGAGCAGAAAGACTGCCACGACACCAAGGAGTCGTGCAGCAGTGAGTTTGAGGCGGGCGACGGCGAGGCCACCAGCTTCATTAGCCCTGATTCGTTCATATCTTTACCCACCTGGAGCGGATCGAGTGGAGCGGGCCGCGCCTTGGAGTTCCTGATGAAAACCACCATCGAGGACGCGGTGCTCGTGTTCCATCCCGGCCGGGAATCTGATTTCATCGCCGTCGGTGTCGTAGGGGGCTTCCTCAAAGGAGTGGTGGACCTCGGGAAAGGCATGCAGGTTCTGGATAACACCCAGGTCAAGCTGGACGACGACCAGTGGCACAGAGTGAGGCTCCAGGTGGACAAGGCTTCGTTCGAGATTAATGTTGATAGCCAGGCCAGCTCCCTCCCACTGGACAGCTCTCAAAGTTTAGACTTAGTGGGAAATCTATACTTGGGTGGGATCCAAAGGAAGATGAAAGATGTGTTCCATGATAGTGGCATTTTGGATCGCATGGAGGAAGAGATCACATCTGAGTCTTTCATTGGATGCTTCGGGGAAATCAAAGTGAACCAGAAGGACAGGAGTTTGCAGGACGCTTTGGTGACTAAGGATGTCCACGTGAAATGTGAGGGCGAGGACTACGACTACTCCAGCTACTACGATGCGGAGGCGACCACCACCGCAGCCCCGGTTCGAATTCGATACGTCGACGTGGACCCCAACGAACGCCACTGCTATCCAACCGACGGAATGCCAGAGGCTTTCCGAAATATCACCAAACTCCTCGATGTCACCCCGTTACTCGTGCCTGAGGGCGGCGAAGCACTCCTGGATATAAACAACCTAAGGCCCACGTTTGATTTAAAAGCGGTAGGAATGCGGCAGTCTCAGATCATCCTCACCCTCAAGAGCGATCCCTGGTATGGACTTCTCGATATGAATCTCAACACGAAACACACACAAAAGTTCACCCTGCTCGATGTTGTCAACAAAAAAATTAAGTATCTGCATGACGGAAACGAAAAGTATGGTGATCAAATCCAGTTGGAAGTGGCTGCCTACAGTAGCGGCTACCTACCAGAGTGTCTCAAAACGCCACGTGAGTACACACTTCCGGTGGAGGTTATTCCCGTCAACGACATCCCACAGCTTGGCGGTGGAGACATTATGGTTATGGAGAATGGTAGAACACGCTTGAGTTCCAACCTTATCAAAATAGTGGATTCTGATACGCGTTGCGATGAATTGAGAATTACAGTAACCTCAGCACCTTCAGGGAACATTTACCTGGAAAATGACCAACAGCCAGGTAGACCCATTACCGAGTTTACATGCAGGCAGCTGAAAGATGGCCTCATCTATTTTGTACACAATGGTGGCAGTGTGGAGGATATTACCCTTGAGGTATCTGACGGCCATTCAGTCAGTCAATCGACAACTTTCAAGATGTCTGTTACAAAACCACATATGACGGTAGTAACCAATACTGGCATTGTATTGTCTCAGGGAAGCAATGCTACCATAGGGGTTCAACAGCTGGCTGTCATTGCTCATCCCCGTGATGGAGATGTTGTTTATAATGTCACACAACCTCTGCAGTATGGGGAACTGATCATTATTACAAGTAACGGCATGCCTAAACAAATCACCTCTTTCTATCAGTCAGATTTGGATCAGGGCAGCGTTCGGTATGTTAGCACAGATTCAAGTGACCAGGAAAATAATGTGATTGAGCATATTCAGTTTGACATCCACCTGGGACAGGTTTCCAAATGGAACAACACTCTTGTCGTCAAGATCCTCCCCGCTCCAGTAAAGATTTCTCACCTAGAGCCAGTGAGGATTAAAGCAGAAGAGGAGTGGTTGATCTCTCATGCAAATCTTCTGGCAACGGTCAATGGGCACACGGCCAACCCTCAGACGGTGAAATATGTTCTCCTGAAGCCACCAACACTGGGCAGTCTTCGGTTCCGGGGCAGTGAGCTCTCTGAAGGCGACACCTTCACAGAACAGGATATTCGGAACGACGACCTCAGTTACATGCACAGTGTTCACATTGCCGTGGAGAGCGTGGATCAGTTCCAGTTCAGAGTGTTTGTCGGGGATGAGCACTCTCCCATCTACACCATGCCAATTACCATCCTTTCCGATTCGAGCGCTGATTCGACTGCTCCTCTTCTCACCATTGAGAGGTTGGCTGTGTTGCAGGGAGGCGAGGACATTCTAAGCAAGAAATATCTCTGGGTTCAGTCGCCAAGCTCTGCAGATTTTGTGTACCGGGTCACACAAAACCCGAAGCATGGCAGACTTATGAGGGAGTCCCCACCTGGGCAGCCTAGGTTTGATGGGGGAATAAGAGTTTTCAGCAACGAGGACCTTGAGCTTGACCGACTCATTTATAAGCACGATGGCTCCAAGACGGACAGCGATGAGTTTCACTTCACAGCGAGCGATGAGACCAACGAACAGACGGATGCTCGGTCGTCCGTGAGTGGCGTTTTCAGGATAACCATTCAATCAAAGAATGAGCATGTGCCCGTGCGGATCGTGGATAAGAGCTTCAACGTGGTCAGGAATGGTCAGCGCTTGTTGACCACCGATGTCCTTCAGTTCAGAGATGACGATGCAAACTTCAACGACACCCAGATCGTCTACGCCCACGAGGGAATCCTGTCGGGGCAACTGGTGTCCGCGTCCGACCCCTCTCAGCCCCTCTTCCGCTTCACACAAGCCGACTTGAGGGACAAGCGCATTCTCTTCGTGCACCACGGAGCTGACCTCGATCACTTCCAGCTGCAGGTGTCCGACGGGCTCCACCAGACGACCACGGTGATGCAGCTGCAAGCCGGCGAGCCCTACCTGCGCGTGGCGAACAACACGATGGTGGTGATGGACCACGGCAGCATCAAGACCATCGACACGGCGCTGCTGAGCGCCGAATCCAACATGGACCTCCGAGACGACGGCGAGATCGCCTTCGAAGTGACATCGCCGCCCGGCGACGGTAGGGTCGTCGTGAGTGGCATCGAGGCATCGAGATTCACCCAGGAGGACCTGAAGAAGGGAGTCGTGTCGTACGAGCACAACTACGAGAGCTTGAGGTCCAAGGACTCCTTTGGGTTCACCGTGCGAAGCAAGGGGTATTCACAAGAGGGCACATTCAGGATTAAAATATTCAAGCAAGGGTACCGTTCCGAACCGGAGGTGGTCACCAACGAGGTCCTCATCGTGTACGAGGGGGAACACACCGTGATCGACCGGGACCATCTCAAGGTACTGTTTGTTTGCTCTATAATTGTACTTTACCTGAGGGTCAAACTTTTTTTATTTTTGTAGAGGTGAACTGTATATGAAAATTACTGCTTTGATGAACCTGCCTACACTCTGTACGATGTACATGTGCTTTTGTTTAACAAGGCAGTACTTATAAACTCTGGTAGTCATTACTGGCCGACTGAACACAATGTGCTATTTCTAACTATCTATCTCTTTTTTCTGTTTGTGGAGTTTCACATGACAGTGAGTGATGCTTTGTGATTGATCAATATTTGTTTTGTAACTCTCTCCGATTCCTATTGCAACCACATGTAATACTGTACAATTGCTGCTTTTAATCTTATTTATGTACTAAATTACAGTCTATTAAGTGTTGAAAGCAGAGCACAAAGTATACCCTCTGGACATTTCTGAAGCGCCCTGTAATTTATAAGATACAGTCTGCTTGCACTCACATCTTAAGAGTCAATTACATGAGGTTAGTGTGTGTGTATATAGACTTTGACGATAATGAGAAAACATTCAACTAATTCTTTGGAAGACAGTGTGGAAAACCTTTTCCAATTCACTACCATTTTACTGTAGGCTATAGTCATTTAGCAGACGCTTTTATCCAAAGCAACAGTGAATTTCTTTGAGCGACATGTCATTAATGAGCAGACAGCACTCTAGGATGCCCACAGGTAGACTGTGGACATTGGGGTTCGAACCCCAAACTTTTTGGCTAGGACTAGAGCCAAAAGCCCCAACTACTAGACTAATTCCTCTTACTTCCTTTGCACCCACATGTCTTAAAACATAAACCCTACTGAGGTACACGAATGCTCATCACGTAAACCTTCACTTGTGCATCTTCCAGGTGGAGCAATCAGACATCCTACCATCAGAGATGGTGTTCACCATCAAGGAGCCCCCCCGCCTCGGACACGTGGTCATGTTGGTCAATGACTCGGACAGAGCCGACGCCCTCGTGCTCGACTACATCCACTCCTTCACGCAGGACGACATCGACGAGGGCCGAGTCCTCTACGTGTCCGCCTCCCAACAGGTTCTTAACTGCTCCGATCGCCTCCGGTTTCTCCTTCCACAGGCCTCCCTGTCACAAGGGCACACGCCATTAGCAGACACTTTTATCCAAAGCGACGTACAGGGCATTCAGATACATGTCATTCAGGAGCAGATAGTGGTTAGGCAGCGTCTTGCTGAAGGAGGCCTACAGGTTATATTGCAAACATTGAGGTTCAAACCCTTCAGTACCCTTTCATTGGAAATCGACCATCCATCCACCCACCCACTACACTATCCTGCTTGGCCTCCTACTTCTGAGATAAGGTGTACCTTGTACTTCCCAAAAGGAAGATTTTAGTAAATTCATTTGTCGATTCAATTAAAAGTTTCACCGTTAGGAACTTTGTTTGCATGGTTCAAGGTGAGACACGTGAGACAACATACACGTCCATGAGCAGTCTAAAACGTCCAGAATGTGGTGCATGCATTAGGTTTTCCTGTTTTCATATTAAGGGTCCGCTATCTGCTATCTGCTCTCGCTAACGGTGCTCCCAACATCCCGCCCGGGTCTTCCAGGGCAGCGACGTCTTCCGGACGGACGTGAGCAACGGCTTCACCACCGTGGAGAACCTGGAGGTGACGGTCAGCATCGTGCCGCGCCTCATCCCCCTCCACGGACACAACTTCACGGTGAAGGAGGGCCTGGGCGTGTCCATCACCACGGACATCCTCAACATCTCCCACCCCTTCTACGACAACGCCAACATCGACTTCATGGTGGAGGAGCCTCCGCGCCACGGCGACCTCCGCTACCTGGACGGCACCATGCAGGAGCTCATCTACTTCACCTGGGAGGAGGTGAGGAGGGGAAGGGAGGGAGGAGCTTGACTACTTCACCTGGGAGGAGGTGGGGAGGGGCTTAACTACATCACCTGGGAGGAGGTGAGGAGGGGAGGGTAAGGAGGGGAGGATGTGAGGGAGGGCAGGGAGGGAGGAGCTTGACTACTTCACCTGGGAGGAGGAAGGGAGAGGAGGGGCTTAACTACTTCACCTGGGAGGAGGTGGGGAGGGGCTTAACTACATCACCTGGGAGGAGGAAGGGAGAGGAGGGGCTTAACTACTTCACCTGGGAGGAGGTGAGGAGGGGAAGGGAGGGAGGAGCTTGACTACTTCACCTTGGAGGAGGTGAGGAGGGGAGGGTAAGGAGGGGAGGATGTGAGGGAGGGGACGGAGGGAGGAGCTTGACTACTTCACCTGGGAGGAGGTGGGGAGGGGCTTAACTACATCACCTGGGAGGAGGAAGGGAGAGGAGGGGCTTAACTACTTCACCTGGGAGGAGGTGAGGGGAAGCGGGAGGCACAGAAAGACAGACAGAACATGCCTGCATGATTGATTGAAGAACCAATGCACTCGTGGTGGGATGTGCAGTCTCTCAGCGCATTACAAGCACAGTAACCAAAGCAACCTTTAAAACAATTATCAGAGCAACTTAAATACAATGCAAAAGTGCAGCTTTTCTCTCTGGTATCGGCGTGTGGTATTGGCTATTCATGGATGCTTGAGAAAACTCGCCAGAAAACATAAAACACGACATTTTCTCCTACGATGTGACTCAACACTTCCCAGTAGCCCTCTACCTACACAGTGGCTCCAGGAATACACACGCCACCGTAACGACACACACTACACACTATAACTGCACTGTCCTGCTTTCTAATTTCACCAGAAGGCCATCCAACCTTCTTAAGATCACAGAGTTTCTTCAGTTTATTCGTCATCACGCCAGAACTTTCTTAACCTAATGCTCATTCTTCCCCCTCTACCGTCTCTCTCATGGATTGTGCGTGTAGCACCAGACCAGAGAGACAGAGAGACAGAGAGTGAAAGAGAGACAGTAAAGAGAGGGAATCCGAGGATTGCCACACTATTATCTTGTCTTCCACCGTGCGGTTTGGGGAGGGCCCTTATATATATGTGGACCATAATTACTCGTGGAAAGACATATATTTGTTTTAAGCAGAGCTTGTTAGTCATGCGTCTTATAGCTCCTGCATGCAGCTCTGTTCTTCTTTGTTCTGTTCCACTGCTACATTGTGGAAAAACTGACAGGGCCCTAGAGCACCCAGGGGCCAAATGAACTGGGCCCAATGTTTTCCCATAATAACAAGCCCCTCTCTCTACACTTAGTACTGCCAGACTCTCTCTCTCTCTCTCTGTCGCTATGTCTCTCTATCGCTCTCTCTTTCTGTCTCTATGTCTCTGTCTCTCTCTGTCTCCCTGTGTGTGTGTGTCTCTCTCTCTCTCTCTCTCTCTCTCTCTGATCTGTCGCTATCTCTCTTTTTCTCTCTCTCTCTCTCTTTCTTCTCCCTACTCTCTCTCTCTGTCTGTCTCTCCCTCTCCGTCTGTACTATCCTGTTCCACCTTGGGTACAGAGTAGACGCATGCCTTGCCTT
>OMNO01017014.1:2650-13934 GCA_900303215.1 Trachyrincus scabrus | reverse complement strand
CTCTCTACTACTCTTTGTCTACCACATACGGTTGCAGTCAAGTATTCGTCCCACAGGAAAAAAAAAAAAAAAGAATACTAAAATAATGGCCAAAACGTCAGGACTACTGGTACTTTGGAATACGCCTTTCACTGTGTGGCGCTGGTGGTGGCGTCAGAGGTGACGAGACGGCGGGGGACTTTTTAGATTCAGCGGCGAGACGGAGTGCAACAGCGGTGCGAGTGATGTCGCTTGGTAGAGGGAGCTCTCTGGGTGCCATGTCAGTTCTCACGTCTGCCCTCCAAATATTTCAGCCCGCCTCCACCCCTGGCATCCGTGCCCAAGCTCAGAAGAAATCTCCCGCTGCGTGCCAACACAGCTGCTCAGTACATGAATGAATAATACTAATGCTTTATGCTCTACCTGAACTGCTCTTTTGTGCGGTGACAAATCTCAAAGGTCTTTACCAAGACCTCTGATGTGGCAGTCATCAGTGTCTGGGATGATGAGCCGGCAGGGAGACTCTCGCTCTCATCTTACCCCTGGTCAGAATCAGGCCAGGTGCACGACCCCACTTCTACCAGGCCTGCAACAGAAACACAACAACACCAACAAGACAGGAAGGGGTGGGGTCGTCACACAAGTGCATATACTTCAATCGTGATATTGTGACCATTTTAGGGCATATCCTGTCAATCCACATTTAGACCACAATGTGATACGAAATACGCGTCATATCGTATAGATTTTTTTAAACGTATTTTCATGGCGAGACAGTGAAAGAGAAGAAAGCGTAATATTGACCCTGCCCTCCCATCTCCACCGTGATGTGCCCCAGGCGTCTGCTGGCCGAGGCGGCCCTCCAGCAGCTCGACCTGAAGATGGCCGAGCAGGCCTTCGTCCACTGCAAGGACTACCAGGGCATCGAGCTGGTCAAGCGGCTGGCCAACCTCCAGAGTGAGGCCATGAAGCAGGCGGAGGTGGCGGCCTACTTCAGCCGCTTCGAGGAGGCAGAGCGGATGTACCTGGACATGGACCGCAGGTAACATATATATATATATATACAAAAATAAAACTCTTACCGTTTTTAAAAAGAGGATTCAACTTCACCATCACCATTTATGACGTTGAACCCGCAATGGAAGTCTCTGGTATGTAGGAACACGCTTATAACAGGGTTTCTTTAAATGCTAGTAGAAAAAAAAAACACAGGATTGGATGTCATTTTTTAGTCTCTCCGTGTCATGAACATTGACACATTTTTGATCTCACTCTCGTGTGTGTGTGTGTGTGTGTGTGTGTGCGCACACGTACGTACGTGCAGGGACCTGGCCATTAGCCTGCGGATCAAGCTGGGCGACTGGTTCCGGGTCCTCCAGCTGCTCACCACGGGCTCGGGAGACTCTGACGACGCGCTGCTGGAGCAGGCCTACAACGCCATCGGAGACTATTTCGCTGACCGACAGAAGTGGTACTGATGGGGGTGCTTTTTTCAGCACGTCGCTTTGTATTGGGGGGAAAAAAACTCTCGCTTGTTTAAGCAGTTATTTTCTTTACCTAATCTGTTTTATTTCAATTCAAAATTCGAAATGGTCCGCGCTGTAGAGCCCTGCTCATGAGTCTTTCTGGTTGTTGCTGCTTCTTCTAGGCTGAATGCAGTGCAGTACTACCTGCGGGGACGCAACCAGGAGCGGCTGGCCGAGTGTTACTACATGTTGGAGGACTATGACGGCTTGGAAAGACTCACTGTCTCGCTGCCAGAGAACCACAAGCTGCTACCGGTGAGCTGCAGCGCTATTGAATACGAGTTACAGACAAAGTTTACATATCCATCCATGTGTCTTGTCTGTGTATACGTAACCTGCTAGCTGTCAATCGGTACCTGTCCTTTCCTTTACTTCACAATGTTAAACGTGTGCTCTGTGTGTGTGTGTGTGTGTGGCAGGACATCGGCCAGATGTTTGTCACCGTGGGCATGTGTGAGCAGGCGGTGAGCGCCTACCTGAGGTGCAACCAGCCCAAGGCCGCCGTGGACGCCTGCGTGCACCTCAACCAGGTGAGTCACTCCCACGTCATCTCCTCTGTGTCTCTGACAGCTGTTCTGCCTCCTCCTCTCCTCTTTCTCTCATCCTGTGTGAGTGGTGTTCTGCTCTGGGGGGGGTGGCAATTGGCTGGCTCACAATACACCCCCTCGATTTAAAATGTGGTTCCTGGCAGGATAGATCAACCTTTATTTTTTTGCCAACTTCATCACTTGCATTAAATTAAATGCAATGCATTAGAAATGCATTGAGAGAATATGTGAGTGGTTGACATCAGGGGACATACGAAGCTTCTCATCAAAGCTCATACCGATTGCTACCTCCATTGTGAGGCTGTGGTGCATCTACTTCTGTTGCCACAGCTGGCCGTTGCTAAGAGCACAGCAAGACTGTTGATAAGCAGAGAAATGTAAATCATTAGTGGTCTTGCTGTGTTAATGTTGTACTGTGTTGACAGCTAAATGAGTGGGATGCTTTCTCTAACTGTCAGTGTAATTGTAATGGGGAGGACATTCGGACGTTTCTCTTGCCCTTTGAAATCTAGCGCACAGAAGTCAACATGTGAGCAGGACTGGATTAAAACATGTTTGTAGTTATTCAAATATTGTGTGTTTCCTTTTACAGTGTTCATATTATGTCATTTGAATAGAGATTCGGAACTATTCAGAACACTAATTTAGCTTGAGGAATAGATTCCCATAATATTTATTAGTTTGGTATGGTTATTATAATAAAATGATGATGATGATGATTATAAGAAAAAATCATGTTTTTCCTGTGGTTCATGTCTTTTGGAAGCTTACCGGTGACCACATAGATGGTTTTTTGTGCACCGCACGAAGGTGCCCAGTGCCTGTCCTTGTTTTGTCACATGGACATGTGCAAATGCAGGATAGCCTTACGCTGACAGTAGCCAACTATCACAAAGTTACTTCTTGTGCTGCTAAGCTCAGAAAAATGGCAGAAACAACGACAGACTGCTGTTCAGTTTTGGTATGCAAACCCACGCTTCCCAAAAGAACCTAGTAGCTTCTAGGCTGCGTGTCATATTAGCATATGCACATAGCACACCAAATGAGGGCGAAGGTGTGGAGTTGCATAAGCCCTTTTAAGTCCCGTAGGAATTGTTTGGGGTTAAAAAAATACTTCACAAGTAAGTTTATTGAACAGAGATTATTTTTAAGGGTTTCAGCCACACCAGGAACGGATCTTTAAACAAAACCAAAGTTCTTTAAAGGCTTACCACTTGGTCAGTGATGATTTCAACATGAAAAATCTAAACAAAGTAGATCTATACACCATATCGGTCCAGATCTCTATAATTATGAATGTACTCTTGTACTGTGTCATTTGTATGTTTGTAACAGTGTCTTATACACCCATATGGGCTGGGCACCTATGGGGTGCAGGTCACTTAAATAAAATAAAATCAATCAATCAGTCGACTGTTGAAAGAAATGTGCATCATATGTGACACCGCCTTACTAATTTACGATTATGAACGTGTGTGTGTGTGTGTGTTACAATCCTTGTGTGCTTCACAGTGGAACAAAGCGGTGGAGTTGGCAAAGAACCACAACATGAAGGAGATCAAATCCCTGCTGGCCAAGTATGCATCACATCTGCTGGAGAAGAACAAGACCCTGGAGGCGGTGGAGCTCTACCGTAAAGCCCACCACTTCCTGGACGCGGCTAAGCTCATGTTCACGGTCAGGCACTTTTTAAATGTACCGCCTTCTGTTTGGTTCTTTATTAGAGCAAATACATGCCTTATATTCTGAATGAAAATGTTCATTGTTCATTTTCTGTTTAGAAATAATCAATCATATTTAAAAATGGCCAAAAATGAACTTGTAGTCCTGAGGAAGAGTTGAGAGATGGTGGACTTCGCCCTTTATGGAGCAACACAGTTCTCTGCAGCTCTACTGATCTGTTGCTCCCTTCAACCTGCAATTTACCTCCTCTAGTTCACCATTCATTTACATGTATTTATTTTTTCCATGATTCTGTTGCCTGTTTTGCATTCCACTTTCCAGAGTTATAAAGTAGTAAAATCCTCAAGGATTTTCAATCAACCTTTCATATTTGCTTACTTGGCACAAAGTCAAGTCCCAGCAGTCCCAGAGCTAGCGCACTGCAGCTAAGCGCAGTGCGTGGGAGAAGCTAACCACGTGGCAGGAGATTTAATTACCTCATAGGGAAACTACTTCCAGATCGCAGACGAGGAGGCCAAGAAGAGGACCAGGCCGTTGAGGGTGAAGAAGCTGTACGTGTTGGCAGCACTGCTGGCAAACAGCCACCACGAGCAGGTCAAGACCTCCCAGCACTCCAAGGCCAGGGGAACCAAGTCTGAGGTACACAGGAAGGTCCTTGGATCACTGCTTCCACCGCAAACTCCTTTTTTTTAATTCCAATTTTTTTTTTCCAACATTTGATTGAAGGTCTTTAGACTCGTTCAAGGTACTGCACATATTGGAGGTTGATTTATATTGCTGAACTTTCAGAAATGATCGATTACCACAAGCAGGGTTTTAGCACATTTCCTCTTGATTGGTTGATGTATACCTAGTCTCATAAATCAGCCTCATCCACTCTTGCAAATTAGTTTTCTTCTGTGGAATATCTCCAGCGAAACAAGAAACAAGGCACTGTTTGGTTTCTCCCAGAAGTTCTGCTATAACATAGTAGGACTGCTGGGTCCGAGATTAATGTATACCCTTCAACATTACACATTCAAAATAATTATATATAAGTATAAGTGTATTTTATTGTGTGTTTCATCACTATTCTTTGCATGCTTTGCATTGCCTGGGTCCAGACCTTTGAATCCACCTGCTCCACCGAGTTGACTGAAGGTCTGGCATCGTGACGTGAAACAGCCATTTCTCGGTTGAAAAAAGCGATTATCCAATGAGCGCCACGGACGAGTACGTTGGTCTCTAGTGATTGGTTAGGGAAATCGAATCCCCCTCCCCCACAGAAATCGGTTAGAGTAGTCAGACTGAAGATGGAAATGGAGTGTAACGAGTTGGCAATTCTGTCTGATATCAGGCTGTGCTTTGCATTCACTTTTGCACAAAATGGATCTGCATTTTACTGGCTGAATGACTCACACATTCAGGACTAATACTTACCTTAACAGTCATAATACTTACCCAACAGTCATAATACTTACCTAACAGTCATAATACTTAACTAATACTTAACTAACAGTCATACTAACAGTTAACTGATGCAGGATTAATAGTTACCACCCTCTGGGTTTTAGGCCACGTCTGCACTGGACGGACTCCTGGAGGAGGACGCCACGCCTGCAGACAACCGCGTGGTGGACAACGCCTGGCGTGGTGCCCAGGCCTACCACTTCTTCCTGCTGGCCCAGAGGCAGCTGATCGACGGGTACATGGAGAATGCCGTGCAAACCGGTATGTCCGCCCGTGTGGGCATGTTAGTGTATTACCACGGTGACCGGGCCTGCGCAACATTAGAAGGCCTTCATGGTATAATGCATAACAGCTTTAGTGAAGTGAGCAAATGGTTATAAAATGTTTTATCAATTAGATTCAGGAATAGGACTGAGAGATGGCAGTTCACCCAATCAGCAACCAGCTGGCAATAGTTAGGCCTGCGGCCTTGCTAATTTTCTAGCTTCCATAGCAAGGTGGTTATATTTATATTATTGTTTCTTATATTATCTCCTATGCTAAATGTTTTTTTAGTCTTGCTATCGAAAGGTTAAA
This sequence comes from Trachyrincus scabrus, assembly GCA_900303215.1. Taxonomy (NCBI): domain Eukaryota; kingdom Metazoa; phylum Chordata; class Actinopteri; order Gadiformes; family Macrouridae; genus Trachyrincus; species Trachyrincus scabrus. The sequence continues at coordinate 8,173 of OMNO01017014.1, read as the reverse complement.
CCATGCTCCTTTTTTTTGGATACGATGTGCCATGGTGGAAGAATTTCAACCTTCAGGGGGCAGCAAACTCAACATGACTTTGGTCTGTAGTTACGCTTTAACTCTCGTAACTCATGACATAACCCCCACAGCCCTCCACCTGCGGGACTACGAGGACATCATCCCGGCGGTGGAGATCTACTCCCTGCTGGCCGTCTGCTCGGCGGCCAGCCGGGCCTTCGCCACCTGCTCCCGGGCCTTCATCAAGCTGGAGTCCCTGGAGAGCCTGGAGGTGGAGCAGAGGCAGCTGTACGAGGACCTGGCCCTGGAGATCTTCACCAAGCACAGCCCCAAGGACAACCGCACGCTGGAGCTCCACAGCGCCCCCGAAGGGTGAGCCTACATGTAGCTCGGGTGCTTGGGACCGGCACATGATGGAGGAGGATGAGGAGAATAGCCTAAACACAGAAGTATCTTTGTTCTCTGCACTTCTGTGCTTGACGTTATTTGAATACATTTTATTTGAATGTATTGCTCTTCCCCTTTTGCATCGGAGTATCTAATGCCAGCAGATGAGCTCAATAGCCAAAAATGAACTAGTAATTAAGCAACGTCTCTCTCTCTCTCTCTTCCTGTCACTGTTTAAATACAAATGAAATAATGAATGCTAACACTAAATAATCAAAGCTCTGCAGTTTCTCTGCATATATAAGACATGTCTCTTACATCAAACTCATAGTATATCCAGTGGTCCATCATTTCTGACCAGCTCTACATCTGTACCCTGTCAGGACGGATGGAAAGTTACCGACGTGCATCGTGACGGGACGTCCCATCCCAGAGTTCCAGTTCTGGATGTGCAGCGTGTGCAAACACTGCGCCATGGAGCAGGAGATCAGCAAATATAACTTCTGCCCGCTGTGCCACACCTCTCTGGCCTGAAGACATTTATATAATTTTATTTATTGCTCAATATCCATGCTGTACTGTGGCTTATTGACAGTTTTTTTTCCAATTGGCATCCTCTTTTAAAGTATGTCTTGAATTTAGAGTATGTAAGTATGTAATGTACTTTTTTTTGTAATTACACATTACAGACCAGTTTTCTTGTGTATATAGGCCTATATTTTTTATTAAACATGGTTTATGCCTTTCATTTTGAATGCTCTCGGTTTCCTCTATAATTTCTACTATTTTTCTTTTTTTGTTTCTATTTTAATGTGTTCGCAATAGCCTACTTACATGTTGCCTATTTTTCCACTTGAACACAATACATTCTTAACAAAATGCAATATGTTGTGCTGTGCTGCTTATTTTCTAGATTTGTTGGTATTTAGGGGCCAGTTTTTCGAAATGAAATCAATAAATGAAACATGTTATGTTATCCCCCAGCCACTTGCAAGGCAACACCAGCATGTGTCACCAGGGCGAACCGTTATGTGGTCGCTTTCTGCCCTCTGCTGGAGGGAGTTTGTAATTGCATCACGCTCACAAGTGCCAGATAAGTAGCATACAAATATATTGTTATTTTAAAGTTTATGGAAAAAGTTCACCAGTGTCGGCCTACTTCATTAGCGAATGTGACAAGGAAAGATCAAGTGGTCGCTTTATTTGAGTATGTGTGGCATTGGGCAATCATTAAATATTTATATTAAGAACCAAATTCTGAACAGCTTGAACTTGGAAAAAAAAACGAAAAAACATAATGAAAAAACATAAAAAAAACCTTCCAGACCTCTTGCTTGTAGTCCATCAGGCACTCCACAGTGCGCTGGAAAACCCGTTTGTTCCGGTACTTTGTTGCCTCTTTCTGCAGCAGGAGATGGTCTTCCCGCACTACCAAATTGTCAAAGGTCCGGTACCGGAGGATGTGGGACCTGGAGGGCGTTAGGTCCCAGCCTCTGAACAGTTGGGCCACAATATGTCCAACAGTGGAACGCTGGATCAGAACCGTGTCCTGTTTTACAGAGGAAGACACCTGGACTGCTTAGTTTGTCTACAACTAAATCAGTAATTAATTATTACAAATGTGTTCTCGAGCTGCTAATATGCACATGTGGCACGAGACTTGAAGTCTATCTTATGTTGTGTAATGATGTCCTGCCATGAAGGGACAGCCGCCCGGCGATGCACCAGTGATAATGTCCTGCCATGAAGGGACAGCCGTGCAGCCACCTTCCTTCTCATGGTTTCTTCCTCGATAATTAAGGGAATTTTTCCTTGCCCTTTGTGGGGGCTAGGGTTAGGGGGTGTCATAAAGGGCCATCCGCCCAGCGATGCACCAATAATACAATTAATACATTAATTCCATTTATTTTGCACAGCTCTGTGATGCTACTCATTTGTTTTAATCAGTTTTAATGTTTATATATATATATATATATTACAATTTATGTTTTAAGGACACTTTTATATATATTTTGTGGATCCTTGCAGGTGTGCTGTATTCAGGTGTAGCTGTTCTCGCTGGAGGTGGGGGGGACATTACTGATGTTTGCCTTACATTGAATCTCTTATTTCTGGAAGACCAATCTCATCCACATAAGTGCAATAAAGCTGAATAAATGTTTGTCTATGCATACATGTCTTTCACATTGAAGCCATGTATAGGGTACCACAGTATACGTAAATATATGTCCTATTCTTCAATTACACACCTCATATCAAACCCCAGACCTGCAACTCACAGCCACTCCAACATGCATTCATTCAAAGACTCTGACTCTGCTTTAAAAACACACAAAGCCATGCTGGAATCTCAGTTACAGTTGGAAGAATGTTAGTATATGATATGGATGCTATTAAAAGCCTGTTAAACATGTACACATAAATCAAGTAAAAAGAATAATACACAACGTATCATCATAGCAATGTATCAGCTTAGATAAAGCAGATAAGTTGTCTCCATGGTCAGAACACTTCTCTCATATTGTTGTTCAGTCACATTTTCATTAGTAAAAGTAAAACAAATCTGGCAGCAAGTTACAATTGATGTTATGTATGTAAATTATTAGTTTGATTGTTGAACAGTCTTCAACAATAGCTTATAATAATTGAAAAACAACGCTTGGTTGAAAACGTACTAGTGAGAATGGAATCGAACAAATGTGAAACTGGCCCCATCTAGTGGTGAATGTGTTACACTGCACGAGTAAAGGACGACACGAATCGAAGGATTTGTATCGAGTCCCTGTCCCTTCCCTATCGAGACCTGGAAATTATGTTTAGGTTCATAATTCAGAACGTTGGTACTTGAGGCATTGCCATTGTCATTTCTAAATTGATATATATATATATATACTATATATTACAATCAAGTTTACAATGTCCTAAAATCTCCTGTCTTCTACAGGTCCCGTCTGACAGGCTGACGGACAGATTTGAAAGCACAGGCAGGAGGGGGAGTCTATTTGATCTAATAATAACACGATGATATAATAATAATAATTGTATAATAGGACCCATTCATATTAACAAATGCTCCCCCGGACGATTCCGTCAGTCCGTTTCCATGGTGACACAGGTGGCACCCCGCTCCGTGTTCTGGTTGGTACAGGAAGTTATGTCATCAGAGGGGGCGTAGCTAGCAGCAGGGGGAGAGGGGGGTCTGAACATAGGACAAGTATGGCTGCATTGATCTCGAGAGAGATAATACAGGTTATTATTATTAAAGATTAAAGGTTAAGTTATTATTATTACGGTTATTATAAGTCCATGGTTTGACGGTGAATGTGTGTGAGTGTGTGTGAGAGATCGTGTGTGTGTGTGTGTGTGGGCCCTTTACTGAGCTGTACCATTGTTGTACTGGAGTTGTGCGAAAAGGTACAATTCCTAGCTTGGGTGGTAGTCAAAATACATTATTATGCTATAAACATTTTTTTTTTCAAAATAAATGAATAAATAGCCTAAATAAATAAAAATCCACTATTTCCATTTGTGCATTGTTATATATATTTTGGCTTGACAAATACTGATTGGGAGATGACATACTGAATACACACATTTCAAATAAGTTTCACTGCATGGAAGACACATGGTTGGAATAATACATCAATCAATCAATAAAATGGCAACAAGCATTATTTTTGCGCATTTCAAAATGTTTTTTATTATTATTGGTTTAAATTAACAAACACTGGCTTTACATATTGCTGTTTTTTTTTTATTGATTTTGAATCATTTTAAAACAGTTAAAGCATTTGGAAAATAAGTAATAGTAGTTGAAAACAGGCAGTAGACAGTAGATTACAAGTACAGTAAAAGATCTACAGTCAATGGCTTTCCTATGTTTTTCTAACGGGAGGCGGATCAAAAAATCAAATGAAACATATGCGTACAGACATAGCAGACTCACCCACAATAATGTTTATTTTTTTTGGTATCAGTTTATGTCACGTGTTTCCAATGTAGAGTTGAGCTGAGTTCCCCTGTTGCATCCGCGTGATACCATAACCAAAGACTCATCACAAGATAAATACAGATGGCACGTTCCTTCAAAACAAAAACTAAACACGTTATCGACAGCAGCAGTCTTTAAATTGAATGTCAAAGTCCATTTGCTGCATCCAGCACAACAAAGGTCTTCAGCTCGCTCTCGGGCTCTCTCTTCCATTATTGACAACAACAACAACACCAACAAAAATATATTTATATATTTATATTCATAGCAAAGGTAACCCCTGACTTTTACGTTTAGAAGGAATGTTTGAGGAAAACAAATAAGTCCTAAATATTGTTGCTCTATCTGTCTCAGTGCTTGGTGATGTTTAATTTAAAAAAATCTGTATCCCTTTGAGATACGCACATCAAATGTTTTTTTCATTTTATGTTTGTTTGTTTAAATAAGTGCTTTGTAGACCTTCAGGTATGCTGTCTTGCTCCAGTCTTTCTAAAGTGTTTAATCCCTTGCCATTGGTCTAAAATTAATGAGTTGCCTTGATTGACATTGCATATGAGCCAATAAGGCTTCCACTAGTGACAATGTCTCTACCCAGTATTGAGAAGGTTGGTATAAGTTACCAGTACATCTGCACATGAGCTGAAATCTGCAGTGAAGCTGAAATTTAAAATCATCACCTTTAGTAAGAAAAGGTGCATTTAGAATTGACATCATTGTAAGCTGGCAGGATTCTCTACCACAGTGGCTTTGTTTTTATTATTAAGGTGAACAGCACTGACGGACAGATCACGGCATACATGACATTACATGTAATACAAACTTTTTTGGGCTGTTTTAAAACCTGCTCTGCCTTGAGAGGCGATTTGAAAAAGGATACAACCCCTTTACTTGGGGGAAATGAAATTATTGCAAGAATTTGCAAGAAACAAGAAAATAAATCTATAATTACAAAATCCAACAGAGCTTTTTAAATTATCATGGCATCATTTCTTTCAAATGTCCAAGCAAAAAAAACAACAACAAAAAAACAATGATCCTTTGTTCACGCGACAAGATTCGAATACATCCCCTCTCCGCAGAGCAGAACAGCAACATGGCTGTATACAAACAGCATGACACATATTCAACTCCCCTCCACCCCAACA
>OMNO01017010.1:0-13206 GCA_900303215.1 Trachyrincus scabrus | reverse complement strand
GACAATAGGATACACATGTAATACACTTAGTTTCATTAAACATATTTACTTTTATATCCTGTGATTTTTAGCATCCAATATTCACCTTGTTTATTACTGCAATCTTATCTTAAACATTTTTACCTTAAAATGTATGAATTACTTGTTGCATAAAAGCTTCCTAAAAAAGGAAGAGACACACAAATACAGTGTGTTGGGGAGAGGGTTGAGAAGAGAGAGAGTTGGAGGAGAGGAAGAAAGAGACAAGAGGTGGCCCATTTACCGGCTTCAGGCTGATGAACCTCTCCAGGTGAACTACGCTGTTGGACTCTAGGACCGCTTGCGATCCAAGCCAGCCCCCCAGTACCACAAGCAGGCTAGTGAACACACACAGCAGCCAGATGTTGACCAGGAGGTGGAAGAGAACAAGCCAGGCAAGCAGAACACCAAAGCCTAATAAGCTTCTCTGTCCAAGTACTTCTGCCATGGCTGCAACCCTTTTATTTAACGCCGTTGTTTTTGTGATGAGACACGCCGAGAGCATTCATTTCAGAGTGGACCTTGAATGAATGATAGGATGGTGGAGACAGAGATTGAGTATAGCATACAATATACCTGATTAACATCTTTTTGCGTTTATTGAGTGACGGCACACGGATAGCTCATAACCTGCCAAAGCAATTGTAGACAAGCAGATAAAGACAAGCAAAACAGAAATGGAATGTTATTTAACCTAAGACAATTTGATATAGAAAATTAGAGGCAAACTAGAGACCCTATTAAATAAAAAGTGCAACATTCCCATTGACATGAGACTCTCCAGTACAACCAGCACAATTCTGTGAATGATGTTCCCTAGTATTCGAGCCAGATTATTAGCCACTACCCTAGCTTACCCTGTAGCTAGCTTGACTAACTTGCCGCTTGTCAGTGTATGTATGTGTGTATATTCGTTTCCTCGAGTGAATTGTTGATACCACTAATACTTGAAGCTAAACAACTAAGATTACTGTAGGTTGACATTGTCCATCATAATTCGATTCTTTATCAAAAACATTAGAAATAATGTCAGTGGCTCAAAACTTTAGAGCAGTCTTGCGGGATAACGCCTTTTTTTCCCCACAATGTACATTTCAACCTTACCGAAATCAGCGAATGGTGTAAGATGTATGATAGTTAATAACAGTCGTAAATATGTCAATTAGAAGTGTGCCGAGCTTTGTTGATCATTTTGACAGCGCCGTCTGTTTGTTTATTTCCGGTATCGTGACGTGCTGAGACGGACACAGCTGACATAGTTGCGTGCGCACCACCCGAGCCCCATGCCCGAGCCAGTACAGTACAGTACATCTATACGTAACCATCTCCAACCTAATACCTAAACTTAACCATCTCTTACCTAATCGTAACCATATCTAACCTAATACCTAGACATAACCATTTCTAACCTTAAACCGAAACTTAACCATCTCAAACCTAATATGGAGTTACCTTTGTGTCTTTATTATGCAATCAAACAGAACAAGTTTGAGAGCAAAACTTTCCACACTGCAATCATAAAATAGACTTGAGAGCAAAACTATCGACACTGCAATCAAAAAAAATGTATTAAAAATTTATAAAAGTTTTATTGCAAGTAAAATACACTTGTGATTCTAATTCTTAATCATAAACATTTGTTAGCGAATCCAAAAGGTTTTTTGCAAATATAAAAGTTTTGCTTGCTGCTCAGCTGAACGTCGTTGCTGGGACCTACGCTGAGACACGTCTCTATTGGCTCAGTCTCAGTCTCGAGTGACAGCTTGGCAACATCCACTGTTAGTAAACGAGAGAGGGGTTGCGGTCGAGTAGTCTTTTTTGCTTAGGAAGGTTCCTAACTGAGTGAATGACCCGGAAGTATCTAAGTGGCAGCCATGATAAGTGCTGGGTTGCGGTCGAATAGTCAAAAAATGACGTCTTATGTCTTTTCCTAATCACTTTTCATTGACCTTTATGGAAAACGTAATGAGGTGAAGGGAAGATGTGAAGGAGAATTCATAAGGACTTAGGAAAAGACAACCGCGGTGCTAAGAGAATCCGACTGCACTTACACTAGGCTACGTCATTATGCGACGGCGGGTGTTATGGACGTGGATCTGCCGCGGTGGTCTCTCTAAACTAATACCTAAATGTATCTATAACCTAATACCTAACCATCTCTAACCTAATACCTAAACTTAACCACCTCCAACCTAATAACTAAACTTAATTCAGCTGTGTCCGTTTAGTCTCTCCTGCTGATTCCATGGTGTTGACACAAAATTGGCCTCTTTTGGGTTTCGTTATTTTGTATATGAATGGAGCTTACTGAACAATGTCTCTGTGTGGTGTTTCATTAGTTATTTAGCATACTGACTGAATGATCAACAGGTTTAGGCTATTAGGAGAGCTTTTGGAGTTGGTGTCGATTTCTTTTGCTTCAAGTTGCTTTTAGACGGGCTGTAGATGTGGAGGTGCCACAATACATGAATCGACAAAAAAACTAAAAGAATAAAAATTGATTCATAAAATGCTAATAAAAAGTCAAGGTTGTTATTATGCTTGCGTAAATAAAACTGCGGAACCGTTTGCTTGAGCCACTGCCCCCACAATGTCTGTGCACGGCCCTGAAGGGGAGTGGCAATAGGGGGGTGATGTTAGTAAGAGGAGGAGGGGGAGGTTTGTGTAATCCTCTGCCGTCTTCTTCGAAAAGGAGGGGAGATGGTGAGCAGAGGTGTGAGGCGTATCAACAGGTTTCATACCCCCCTCCCCCCTCACACACAGACACAAATGGTTCTATATATCTATCATCAAAAGACATTAGGCCTAAATGGATTCTGTGTTTGATTTTTAGCATACAGGTCTGACAGGTCTATTTTGAAATAACGACAAAAGGAATACTATTTAACCTAGGAACAATGAGGTCATATATCCTTTAACATACAAAGCATAGCCTATATATGTATTTGTAATTATTATTGTTCAAATATTGAATCCTTGTCACTGCGCAATTTTAAGTGACACTTCTGACCATAGCTGAGAATCCCCTTGAGATGGTGGGTGTGCTGTTACACATTAACTACAGTCTAGTTACTCCGAAAGACTAATCTGGTCAATGACCGCAATGTTTTCCCACTTATGGGTAAAAAAATGGTTTAATATGACTTGGCACCAGTCCTCACAGGGTGCTGTGATAGGCAAGGCCGTCCTTGGACCAGCAACCAGACTGTTCACATTCCAATATAAAATATTCCATATTCTCACTATGGGGACAGCAGATTTTGTTGACACATGCCTAGAATTGGCCATACAGTGATGCAACAAATGAAACTTCCACTTTGCTTTTGATTGTTGCACCGTGTGAGTCTATCTGCTTACCATTAGCCACTATCTGGAAACAGGAAGAGGTACAGATTGGTAAGTATAGCATCTCTTCAATTAAAATAAAGACAACAGGTTTAAACCATTTTTTACATAAACAATACTATAATTATAATATATAATATATAATATGATTTCAAATAAGGACATAATCTGGTCTGATGTTGAAGGATAACAACATTAAACAACATTATGTCAAGTCAAGCGTTCTGTTAAGCCACTTAACTATGTTTAGTTTGGTACTGCTAAATAGGTGAAGAAAAGGTCTGATATTGAAGGATAGCGGAAATGAGGTATGCCGGAGAATAGTAGAAGCTCACTAATCTAATTTGTTCAGTGTGGTTGCATTTGGAGCCGGTGTGGGAAAATATTTCGAAGAGAGGACCTGAGGACCATTAAAACACGATGCTTCCTATTACACATGTACCATGTGTGTTTGCCAGTCCACTTGAACCTGTAGGGACATCTCACAGAAACTTTAGCTTAATCTTGACCAGGGACACATTTTAAGTATGCATAGCTCTTTGACAACTTATCAGACATTACCTTTGCCAACGGTGAGTTGTATATCTGGCACACAGGTAGTTTTTCTTTAAGGGGCCGAACTGTTCTTGTATTATCTAGTTCTGAATTATATAATTGTATATAATACTGTCAGTGGCTCATGTTAAGTGTGCATTATATGTAAAAGGAAGGCAGGTAATCCAAAATATCTTTTTAAAAATGCAATTGTTTAAATTTTTTACTCCTTTGTTTTGCTTTTTCCATGGTTTTCTGTTGCCTTACCGGGCAAGTTGAAATGTAACATTGTGTTCCTTAGGTTTCATTTTCCCCACATGGTGTCAGTGTCCATAGCAGAAAGAAGAAGTCAAAGCCCTGGTGTTCCATACTCAAGATGATCCCACATATGGCTCTCTGCAAATTCTGTAAGTATTTCCGAAACAAATATCAATTATATTTAACTGCTGCCTTTGTGGAAATAACCCCATAGAAAACCATGTCTTTAATCAGTTTTCATAAATATTGTGAGCTAGTGAAAATGGCTGTATAATTTGGAAAATTGTGTTTTGTATTATTAGATAACAGTAACAGTAGGCTACATTGAATTATGTAATACTTTTTCTTTTAGATTTACTTGAACAAATTAGATAAAGAAAAAGTGGATGTTGGTCAGGGGCTTTATGGCAAAAAAAAGTATGTTTAGTTAAACTGATACTGTTTGATGCGTGTTTTGGTTTTTAAATATTAATTTTTTCACTGTATTTTATGTATTTATTTTCTGCAAGACAACTTTGACAGTTTAGTTTGAATGGTGTCTTGTTCAGTTCCTCTGGTTGTAGTCGGAGCCATTGTTTTCACCGTCAGTGGGACCATTGGGGACCCTTTGGTTGAGTGCCTTCAAGACACAGACTACAGCGAGCTTCTTGCTATTGTGGATAAGGGTCTCCCCCCCACAAAGACCCCTCGTCATATAGCAATCATTGGTGCTGGCATGGCTGGACTGACCGCTGCAAAGTTTTTGCAAGACGCTGGACATAAGGTATAGTGTTTTATGGTATTCTATGTTTAGATTAGGAAAAAAAATTAATAAAATAATAAACATTAATATTATAATTTGTTTACTGTAATACTGTAACTGTCAGATTACATCTTTAATGAAAGTTTCATGTGGCCCTCTGGCAACAAGGTGACCATATTGGAAGCCAGTAACCGCATTGGTGGACGCGTGGAGACGTTTAGAAACCAAAAAGAGGGTTGGTATGCAGAGGTTGGTGCTATGAGGATCCCCAGCTTTCACAAGTAAGTACGGTGCAGAGAACTGAGTCGTTGACAATGTATGCTGAGCTGAATTCATTCTGCAAAGACTGCATGAGCTAATGCAGCCAAATAACCCCACATCAACAAAGCATAATATAAATCCCAAGTTTTCTGCTAGCAAGTGACATGAAGCCATTCAGCTGTTTCAATCTGTTTATGCTACATTCAAATGACATAACCAAAAATGCTGTATAAAAAAGTTAATCAGCTTGTTAGTTGATCATGTGTTGTACTCCACAGAATTCTGCTTTCCTTGGTTGCCAAACTGCCAATCTCATTGAACCACTTCATTCAAGATGACATCAATACCTATTACCTGGTAAATGGCATACTGCAGAAAACCTATGTGGTGGAGAACATCCCTGATATTCTCAACTACAACCTAACGGGAGATGAGAGGGGGAAGTCTGCCACTCAGCTCTTTAGTCAAGCACTATTAAAGGTTAGTCTACTACACCAACATTAGATTACTTATATGGGTCTGTTACTAAACCTTCTTTACTTTATTACTAGTTAATTTAATACACCTTTGTATAAATTATCCTTGCACCTAGAAGTAGCTCCCTTCCTCTCTCCAATTGAAAGGTGTTATCTTAAAATTGTATCACCCCTGTAGTCAAGAAGAAGATACTGCGGCCATGTCAAACCCCTGATTTCTTTATTGTGTAGATTCCTTTAGTTTCCTTGCCTTCTTTAGACATGTCAACGGTCACTCCCCTCACCTTTGTTTTCTTAATATCAGACCTCGCTCATAACACTAATTATGGGTCTGCTGCTCCTTTAGTGTACCAGGGCGCGGGTAGTAGACTAAACTAGTGAAGATATCACAATGTGTGATATCTTCACTAGTAATTAGTATTATGAGCGACACCTGTGTTTGTCCTACGATAGTCTCACAAACCAGACTTTAGATTAAATAGAAAAAAATGCATTTCCTGCAGAAAACGCGTATGAATGCTGACAGCTGAAAGAAATCGCAAAGCATTGCTGAAAATGCAGAAATGTGAAATTAATTATCCTGAAAAATCAGAAAGCTCAAATGTATTGCACTGCACTGCTGAAAAACCTGGAAGCTGAAATGTAAAACTGGCAGAATTGGAAGCTGAATTGCATTACCTAAAGAAGCTAAGAGCTGAAATATATTGCTAGAAAAGCTGGAAGTTAAACTGTAATACTGTGAAATCTGGAAGATGAAATGAATTGCCTGAAAAGGCTCGAAAGAAGAAATGGTTTGTATTAATATCGGACAGTTGAATCGCATTGCTAAACACATTGGAACAAAAAAAGCATGGCCCTAAAGAGCTGAGAGCTGAAATGTATTGTACCCGTTTAAAGTTAAAATGACATCCTTTATAAAATAAAAAAGGACTTAAAATGTGATAATTTAAAAAGATTTCAGACAGCTTAATAGTTCAAAGTCTTGAGACCCGTTTAAAGTAGTAGTAGCAGTAGTAGTAGTGGCAGTAGCAGTAGTAGTAGTGTTAGTAGCAGTAGTAGTAGGCTAGTAGTAGCAGTAGTAGTATTGTTAGTAGCAGTAGTAGTAGGCTAGTAGTAACAGTAGGCTAGTAGTAGCAGTAGTAGTAGTCGTAGTAGCAGTAGTAGTAGCAGTAGTAGTAGTGGCAGTAGCAGTAGTAGTAGTCGTAGTAGCAGTAGTAGTAGCAGTAGTAGTAGTCATAGTAGCAGTAGTAGTAGTGGCAGTAGCAGTAGTAGTACAGTAGTAGTAGTAGCAGTAGTAGTAGTGTTAGTAGCAGTAGTAGTAGGCTAGTAGTAGCAGTAGGCAAGTAGTAGTCGTAGTAGCAGTAGTAGTAGTGGCAGTAGTAGGAGTTTATCTTTCCGGAGAATATCTTCGTAAGGAAACAAGGTGTAACTCCGCCCCTTTCAGGTCTTTGGTTTCCGGCCCAGGCTCTGTGCTGTCTCCCCCCAGAAGTTCTGCTATAACATAGTAGGACTGCTGGATCCGAGATTAGTCCTACGATGACACTTCTGTGAAAAGGGCCAATTAAGGCATTATTGAAATGAGTGTCTATATTGGGTAAATTGTAACTAATAAATTCTTCTTTAAAAATTATTAAAACAAATATTTTTGTCAGGTGAGGGATGATCTAAAGGTGATGGGCTGTAGTGCCATGCTTGACAAGTACGACTCCTACTCTGTGAAGGTAAATAATAAATCAGGTACTCAATTACGGAGCATACAGGTCACAATTTTAGCATTGTGGGACAAAAAAACCAAACAATGGTAAGCTTTGAATGGCTCACTTGCGTCCATGATCTTTCAGGAGTATCTGGTGAAGGAGGGGAACCTGAGTCGCAGTGCCCTGAGGATGATTGGGGACATTTTGAATGAAAACAGCCTCTTTTACGCATCACTGACTGAGATGTTGTTTGTTCAGACGGACATCAGCGACACCATTGAGTAAGGGAGATGATTGGCAAGAACACTGGGAACACTGCTGCATGATCTAACAATTAGTTTAAGTGTTGATATTTAAGTCGAGTATCAAATGCCCTAAATGATGGCAAATGCTGTGCACAAGTTACATTAGGTTGCATTGTCTGATGAGAAAAGAGAAAACAATATTTAAATATTTTTATTCAGTTCATAATCTGAAAAAGAGAAAAGCAACCAAATATGTTTTACTTGATACATGAGTAAAGTGATCAATCAACTAACTATTCAGTACTAATATTGCTCTGTGTTGGTGGAGGCGTGGAAGGCTGCTAATGAAGCTACTAACGCCCAGGGTTATTTCCTTTATAAATTATAGTTTGGGGAATGCCAAAGTTAATTTGCATAAAGCACACTTTGTAATGGCAGTTGCAAGTAAAAATATAAACTCGCTAGCTAGGAAATAACCTGTTTAACGGTCTTGGTCTATGGTTTTTCAGGTACTATGAAGTGACCAATGGCTTCGACAACCTCCCAAATTCTTTCTACCAGCTGTTGAATGCGACCATTCTCCTCAACTCTAAGGTCAAGCTCATCGACCAATCGGCTGGTGGCAGCGTCCACGTGATGTACCAGGACCGTGGCTCGGCGTCCCTGGCTAGTGTAACCGCTGATTATGTGCTGGTGACAGCCACGGCTAAGGCTGCCCTCTTCATCGACTTCCGGCCATCACTGTCCTCCCACAAAATGGAGGCCCTGCGGTCGGTGCACTACACCAGCTCCACCAAGGTGGTCCTCAGTTTCAGCCATCGCTTCTGGGAGGAGGAGGGCATTAGGGGCGGGAAGAGCGTCACCGACCGGCCCTCCCGCTTCATCTACTACCCCAGCCACGGCTTCCCCGGCACGGCCGCCGGAGCCCTCCTGGCGTCCTACACGTGCTCCGATGACTCCACCCTCTTCCAGGGTGTGAGCGAGGAGGATGTGATGGCGCTGGTCCTGGAAGATCTGGTGAAGATCCACGGGGAGGCCATCCGGCCACTCTGGACAGGGGGCCTGGTGAAGAAGTGGGGCCTGGACCCCTACAGCCTGGGGGCCTTCGCCCTGTACACGCCCTACCAGCAGGTGGACTACGCCGCAGAGCTCTTCAAGAGTGAGGGCAGGGTGCACTTTGCAGGGGAGCACACAGCCACCCCCCATGGCTGGATTGAGACAGCAATGAAGTCGGCACTCAGGGCGGCTAAAAACATGAATAGCCTTACTCTTTAGCCAATATGCAAATGTGGACCATATTTAAGATTCAGAACGTAAATTTCCACCCTTTTACAATCTTGTCCCCTTGTTACATCTAATTTAGTTACTCAAAAGTTATAAAATATTCTGTTTTACGTAGAGTATTTCAATTTCTATATCGTAAAGAGGCAAAACCCAAGTCGTTTTCTCAGCTCTTGCAAAGTGAAATGTAAGGTATGGTTGGTACAGCATTAGAGCAGTTTGAAAATGTTTTAAGTGTATATTGTAAAATATAAAATATTGATATTTAAGGATTAATGAATAAAGATATGGATGACAGGAGAAAAAACATTCTGGTTGGAAATCAATGTTATTGTTTAATACACTGTTTGCCTACATAGGGAATACAAGGGGATGGGCATACACTAACTGCAAAGGTAAAACATCTGCACCAGACACTCATGTAGAACATAAAGACACATTAAACAATGCATAATGTGGGGGACTCTTCTTTCGAGCTGGAAATATAATCTACATAATCTTCTCGATGGTTCCCAGTAATATTTAATGTGTGTCACGGGACAACAAGCCTTCCGTCACATCACAGGTTACCAAATCCTACAGACACACTTTTTCTTTTGAAATAATACAAAAAACTGGCGTCATGAGTCCATGTTCAATGTACACCCTTCTGGACCATTTGTGTGAAGCGGTTGGTGATGGACAAAGTCGTGTCAATGAAGCGCTCAACACAGTTCACCAGACACGTCTCTGTCCGGCTGTCCAGCTTGGAGCCTGGACTGTCCACACACTTGTCCCAGCAGACATCTGTAAAGTTGTGCACCTGCAATGAATATGAACAGCACCATTAATTAGTAATACAAATAGACACGTTCTGCAAGCAATTCACGTCTTCCTTTATAAATGCATATTGCAATTGCTGCATATTACTGCAAGTTTAAAGCTGCAATATGGATTT
Source organism: Trachyrincus scabrus (assembly GCA_900303215.1). Lineage (NCBI taxonomy): Eukaryota > Metazoa > Chordata > Actinopteri > Gadiformes > Macrouridae > Trachyrincus > Trachyrincus scabrus. Next base: position 3,412 of record OMNO01017010.1, on the reverse strand, counting down.
TTTGCTTAAATTGTGTTTTGATTGAGTGTCATGGTTCTCACGTATTTGTTTGCAACTGAGCGAATGCATGAGACTCAATCAAAACACAATTTCATAAAAGTGCAGGCACATGCTTGTTCTTGAACCATGACCCTGGTTTAACGACGGAGGTGGGGTTCCTACCTGAGCCTGAAACTGTGCTTTCTGCTGCTCGATAGCGATCATACGCTGAAGCTCTGATGCCTCCGTCTTCTCCGACGAATTGAAATCAAAGCCGTCCATTGCGTTTGCTGTCTTTCTGTTACGTGCACTAAGTTCTACAAAATCCGAGCACGAACCCCACTCCAAAGGTAAAGTGTGGTGAATGACCTTGTGTACCGGAAGTACTCGTTGCCGCAGTGAATAAACGCTGAGCTATAAACTATCTGAACTGTCTCAACATTGAGCGAAGGTATGGAACTGCAATTTCCCCTTTGCTGTATAACTCTATTATTTCAATCATAACGTTTCCAAGTTAAATTACTGTGGTTTATTATATTTTGTCACCCTTGCATGTGCGTGTTATGCATGTGCATAATGGTTAATAAACGCCACACAAGCATTGTTCAGTAATCAGGAAGCATCTAAATCAGACAGTGAAAAGACTGCTTCCGGTTTACCGTGCGGTGACCTTGATCGACTGAGCGTCATGGCGGCTATCGTCAGGATAAGTTCTGTTTGCCACAGAGGAGTTAAACGTAAGTCCCTATTCTTTCATCGTCTATGGCGTGTGTTTTGATATGTGTATTAGTAGGGCTGCATGGGCGGTTGCAGTGATGACCGAACGGTGGCTGTTATACAATTATTAAAAATGGGAAGTCAGGGCGGTCTCAAGTTCAGATACATTAACCACAACAGTGCCTGTCTCATTGTTAGTGAATAAATATTTATGGGGCATCCATCCTCGTATATAAAACTACATCACTATCCTGAGTGGAGATTAGGCCATGTGGCCAAATTGCTTGGCACGGTGACCCCATCAGTATACTCTTTTTCGACATTGTAGTATGCATAATATAATGCTCATGTTGTTCAGTGACTGAGATACAATCTAAATAATTTACTGATCTTGGATAAATCGTCTGATTTGGCTTTGATAGTAGCTCAGGGTCTCTGTAGAATGGTGAACAGGTGTTCTTCACGACACCCAATATTTCCAAGCAATCGTTAATTTGGCAAGCTCAAATGTTTTGGATGTCGAATTGAGGCGTCATCTGAGCATTTTGTAGTAGTAGTAAATGTATGACCCTGTTTAAGCCCTGTATGTTTGACCCTCAGCGCTGTTCTATCGGAGCGCCCTGCTCGCCAGGCCGCTGCTCGTCCCACACAAGGACCAGGAAAGCCCCTACATTCTGTCGGCAAGAATTCATGCGTCACAGACCGTTAATGGTAAGTACATTAGACCATTGTATTTAGGGTTTCATAATTGATATAATATTTATGCTTTTTTGGAATAGTTTTATTTGAATGCAAGATGTTTTTACGTCAATGAAAATGGTAGTGCTAAGTTAACGTTCGCTAATGGTGTTTACTTTGGAAATACCGCACTCGGGATCGAGCAAGTCCGTGAGGGTTCATCTGCTGCTGACTTTTGTACCCCTTTATGTACCCTTTCAGTTAGTCCACATCTCGGCAGACTTGGCACTACATGTCCAGAAGTTGCTGACATGTAGTGAAGGCCGATGGCTATCCCATAAAAATGTAAACAAACAAAACGTGGCTTCTGACAGGAATTGTGAAAGAAATATGTCTGCTTTCTCCACTTATACCACTTGGCACTAGGGATGGGGGAAAATCGATTAATGTGTGTATCTTTGCTTCTGCAATACTTGTATAGTCAGGTACAAATTGAACATTTTTTTTAATCCAGAAACATCAATGTAATCTTAGTGGAAGCAAATTAATGGTGCAGTGTATTAGTCAAGTCAATCTGCTACGTTCTGTTCTGTCAATATTCTCTCAACTTATACGTTAAACTACATAAAAGATGACATCACACATAAAATACGCAATATTTACAGAATAGCAGAATCGCAGATCGACAACAAGGTCAACAAGTAACATGTGTGGGTAATGTGCAAACAATGGCACCTGAAAGTAATCTGTAATTTAGCAAGAGGACACACCAATGCTAACATGCCGTCGGCCTCAACGTCCAGAATGCAACACCTCCAGATAAGAAAGACATTATCAATTCTGGTGTTGTAGCAGCAAATTATCTGGAAGAAGTCTGATAACATGCAGAGGAACAAATCGCAAAGGTGCAATATTACACATATCTAAAAAATAAACTCCAGAATTAATTGAGCTTCCATGTTGGATGCCTAACTCCGCTGTGACAAACTGCAATTGTTGTGCAGTATATTAAGGAGAAAGAATTAAGAAATAAATAATTGTTTGCTTCACATGGTGTGTTGGCAGGGACACTTGGCTCTCCACATTTCTTGTACCAGTTGAATCATGCATAGATACTTTGAATACTTGTACAACCATACAAATGAGTATACAATATACTATTTTATCAGTCCACCCAGAGTTTCCATCCCTTACATTTACAACAGTCTAGTCTCACAAATCAGACTTTAGATTAATAATTCTGATAGCAGACGAGCTCAAAACTGGGTGAACGGGGCGTTTCATTTTCTTTTGTTTCATATTTGTTTTGACCAATAATGTTGCTGGGGGTGGGGTATCTGTAAGCACGTAATTTATTAACAGCACTAGTAAACTTTTCCCAGTGGGAAGACAAGTTAAAACATCCCGTCTGGACACCAACATCTTTTACCTTTACACTTATTAAAATCCCATTCTGAAACCTTCATCGACTCTGATGAGTGGATCAAGTTGAGTTTCTCTTCGGAAGAATATCTCCGTAATGAAACAAGGTGTAATGCCCTTTTCAGTTTTTGGTTTCGGCCCAGGCTCTGTGTCGTCTCCCCCTAGAAGTTCAACTATAACATAGGACTGCTGGATCTGAGATTAACAACAGTCTAAACTTAAAACCATTATGTTGGCTCATTGAGAGACAACTTGTTGACATAAAAGACTGCTGTTGAAGGAAAAAGAAACACAAAACGGTCTGTTTGATATTGGTCTTGGTGTCAGATTTGAGCATAATTGAAGTCCCCCCCAGCCTACCAGTATCTGTGCATTCCTTATTGTTGCTGGGTGCATCTGGGGCCATTTATTTGCCTCTAACCCACCCACCCCTCTTGTCTTTCCCCCTTTTTTTTTCAGCGGGTTCCGGCTCCAATGCAGCCTCTTTGCACTGGACAGGTGAGCGAGTGGTCAGCATCTTGCTGCTGTCCCTGGGACCTGCCGCATACTTCTACCCTGGCCCCAGCGTTGACTACTCCCTGGCTGCAGCCCTCACCCTGCATGGACACTGGTGAGT
>OMNO01017009.1:0-12929 GCA_900303215.1 Trachyrincus scabrus | reverse complement strand
ACTGAGGCATGTTGAATTTCTTCAGCTGCCGCAGGAAGAACAGCCTCTGCTGAGCCTTTTTGGTCAGGGAGCTGATGTTCAGCTCCCACTTGAGGTCCCGAGAGATGATGGTGCCCAGAAAGCGGAAGGAGTCCACGGTGTGAACCGGGGAGTTGTGTAAGGTGATGGGGGGGAGGGGGGCTGGGCTCTTCCTGAAATCTACAACCATCTCCACTGTTTTAAGAGCGTTTAACTCAAGGTTGTTACAGCTGCACCAGGTCAGCAGCCTGTCAATCTCCCTCCTGTAGGCAGACTCGTCGCCCTCAGAGATGAGTCCTATGAGGGTGGTGTCGTCCGCGAACTTCAGGAGCTTGACAGACTCGTGGCTGGAGGTGCAGCTGTTCGTGTACAGGGAGAAGAGTAGGGGGGAAAGAACGCAGCCTTGTGGGGAGCCAGTGCTGGTGGACCTGGAGCCAGAGATGTTTTTACCCAGCTTCACATGCTGTTTCCTGTTCGTGTCAGTAATCCACCTGCAGGTAGAGTCAGGCACTCCCAGCTGGGAGAGCACGTGCTCCAGTGTGTGTGGGAGGATGGTGTTAAACGCAGAGCTGAAGTCCACGAACAGGATCCTGGCATAGGTGCCTGCGGCGTCCAGATGCTGCAGGGTGAAGTGGAGGGCCATGTTCACAGCATCATCTACAGACCTGTTGGCTCTGTAGGCAAACTGCAGGGGGTCCAGTAGTGGGTCAGTGATGGTTTTGAGGTGGGCTAACACCAGGCGCTCAAATGATTTCATGGCTACCGAGGTCAGTGCGACGGGCCGGTGGTCATTGAGTCCGGTAATCTTTGTTTTCTTGGGGACAGGAATGATGGTGGAAGGTGGTGGAATTTCTCCGTCAATGCTTCTAACTGCCTCTGTTTAGTGAATAAAGAGTCATCCGGATAGTAAATTGATCTTTATTTATTTCAATAATACAATACATTTGACCAAAGCTTCGGACGAGACTTCTTCCACGCTTACTCTAAGAGCTCGTAGAGAGAAGTCCACCGATTACAATTTCTCAGCCATTAATCCCCAGTGGTGAGTACGTCCTCTGTTGTTGTGTCCTCCTAAAGTCCACAATCAGCTCCTTCGTTTTTGTGACATTCAAGAGGAGGCTGTTGTCCTGGCACCAGAGTGACAGATCAGCAACTTCCTCCAGGTAGGCCTTCTCGTCGTTGTCGGAGATCAGGCCCACCACCACTGTGTCGTCCACAAACTTGATGATGGTGTTGGAGCTGAACCTGGCCACACAGTCATGTGTGTACAGGGAGTACAGTAAGGGGCTGAGGACGCAACCCTGGGGGGATCCTGTGTTCAGGGTGGGGGGGTTGGAGGTGTGTCTGCCCACCCTGACCACCTGGGGCCAGAGACATAGACAAGCAGAGACTGAGACAGGCAGAGGGAGAAAGAGACCGACAGATAAGAGACAGAGGGGGAAAGACGGAGAGGCACAGCACTGCTGGCAGCGTGGTTGGTGCCATAGCAATCTTCATCATCACTGCTAGTACAGGTTATTCATCACTTGTCATGACTCTAAACCTTGTAGCAGCCCTGGTGGGGCCATGGCTGCTCATGATGTGTGGATTTGTGGACCACCAACACCAACTGTGGACCACCAACTGGGAAAGTTCATTTTCTTTTTCCGAGTCAGTCTTAACCAGAGAAAGAAAGAAGACCAAAGATATATATCAAAAGAAAAAATTACGACAGAAATTTAATAACCATATTGAAAACAAATAATTGCCTAACCGATTAAAATAAGAAACCTTTGTTTGCACTTTTCTCCGTTTTGATTGCTCTCAAACCTATGCTTTAATTTAATATATACTGTATATTGCCAAAAGCAATAAACAGTATACATTTTCAAAAGGTAATTATATTTAGTGTCATTTATTAAATGGTAAAAAAACAAACAAAAAAGCAAACTTACTAAAAGGTTCCTTGATGGTCTCACATACAGGGCTTTGGTTTTATAAACCTTATGGATTAGCATCCCATTCAGCACCTGACCCTCCTGGAGATTAGAGAACACCAGCTTACACAAGCCATTAGAAACTGACATCCTCCAGAATGTGCTCACCAAAGCCATCCCTGATGCGTTCCATAACAGTCGGATGGTCCCAGGCCTTCTGGGATTCAAAGGCAGTAGCTCTGAAATAAGAATGGAACTATTACACTACATGAAAACACAGCCAGTGCAAGTTAAGTCATGCTGCCTTAGATAATACAATACTGAGACCATAGTAGTAGAAAATCATGCAAACCTGTACAAACCATTATGCATCAGATCACATAGATATCTTAAAGGAACGTTCCACCGATTTTCTATATTTTTTTATAAGTTGCCTAACAAAAGCCTACAAATGAAAAAACTGCCTACAAATGTGTTCTGTAGATCAAAATACATCTATTTTCATTCCCCGGAATGTCCCGGGAAATTGCTTTTTCACAGGATTTACGTTTTTTCAAAAAACTACAAGCCCTTTCTCAGTGTCCCTCCCCTCCCGGCAAAATCACCCTGGCCAATCAGCTTGGAGTTTGGCTCCGTGAGATTCAGTTGCCTTGTTGTTGTTAGCCTGAAGAACTACATGAAATTTTACAATGGCTGCAAGCAATGAATACCAATCTACGGATTAAATGAGGACTAACTTCAGCAAAGTCTTAGCGAGTGGAAAGAATGAATATTTATTTGAGCCAGAATACACAGAAGAGGAAATCTTACAGCGGAGACGGCAGCAGGCAAATGTGCAACAGCATGTTCAGAGTCTCTCATTCAAGTAATAAAGTATCGCTGCATGGATGTTTGACAAATAGTTTTACGGCTACGTTTATACATGCACTATTACCATTACTAAACCACTAAATGTTAGTTTACTTGTGCACTTTCAGCGTCTCATTCAATGAATAAAGTAGCAATGTCTGTACAGCCTACATGCAGTATTGCCGTTACTAAACTACTATTGTCAGAGTTTACTCATGTAGTATTAACGAAACTGAACCACAGCAGGCTCGCAAAGATTATGGTCTGGCATTTATACCGTGAAGACAAGTATTGCAATGTCTGCGGCAGCTACAGAAGACAGTTAGTGGATATTATAATAACGCGGCCCGGATTGAAGAAGGTCAGAAAATGGGTTATAAAGCACAAGAGTCAGCGCCACGTTGGACTTTGTTTTCTCTGGAGCTTTCTTTATGATACGTGCGGTGATATGGAAGGCGACTAACTATGGCAAATAAAATTGCGTGTTGATACAAAGCCTGTAGTTTTTTATTCATTACTTTATTATGCAAAATGCAAATAGGGGCATGCATATACTTGGGCTCCAATTCCAGCTAACCACTGATTTACAATGCTCAATAGTTACATGTGAAATGTGATGGCAGCCGCTTTAGCAACTCGATATTAGGGCTGGGCGATATGGCCAAAAATGTTATCACGATAATATTTTTCATATCAGTCGATATTGATAATATATATATTCATTATTTCTGTCAAATAGTTAACAAGGGAGTTAGCCATGTAGCTGGGCCCTATATATATATATAGTATGACACTACTATGTGCATCAGATGGTAAACTGAGGTGCCGGTCAGATTAATACTTACTGATAAAGTGTGCAAGTCCGAAGGGACCCTGGGGGCCTCATGATGTAGGCGTTCCACGCCTTCTCCATCCCAAACAGGGAGGGTTGCAAATTCAGAGGTTCAGTGCATCCCTCTAAACCACCATCATATATCTGGGGTGCTGGCAGAAAGTCACTTGGACTCTGAGATGGGCCAAACACAAATGCAGTTTGAGGAGAGTTCTTGCGGTGAAAGACAAACTATATGGGAAGAAATTAACTGGAATCTTGAGTCGTAACACACAGGAGTGTGTGACAGGGGACAGCATTTGTTTTGAGTGATTATTCATCCTGTAGGGGCTTTGATTTGGACATGTGCTGAATAGAGTGGTTCTCCTTCAAGCAGCCTTGAAGGTTGAGCTACTGTTCAGCTCTGCGGTGGGCTAGGAACCTCTTCAAGAGCACCAGACATGCTCTTCCAGACGATGTTGCTTATTGACCTCTCGCCTGCGTCATTGTGCTCTTTTATTTCCATCGGAGTCCCATGTTGTGGATTCTAGCTAATAGAGAGTATAACACTGGTTCCTAATATGCTCCTTGGTGTAATACTTGCCTCTCCCCAACACAGAAATCATGCACACTGTGGCAGTTTGGATCTTTTCTCTCACTTCATTGCAAATGCATGCATAATTTGGATGGCTAGTCTGTTTTATGCAGCGTCCATGCTCCTTTCCACCCGAAGCTATGCATTGTGATGTTTGCAAGTAGTTGGAAGCCTTTCCTTGTTGGCTCTCCTTTGTCTCATTCGCTTTCCTATCCGTCTCATTCAATAGTTTAAACCAATATATCGGGACAAATGGTATTTTTGTACTTCAAAAACATTTGGCAGTACGTCTATATACATATTGACCAAGTAATTTAATTATTATGGTTGTAATGTTATTTTTTTGCAAGATGATTCAAATATGTTTATTCATGTATTGCTTTGCTACTGTTACTGCTCCAAGCAGTATGTTGTCTTGATTTATACAAATAGGTTGAGATTCTATTAATATACAGTAGCTGTAACTCAACAGTTTCATAACTGTAGCTTCAAGGGTCATTAGCAGCGAATTATTATAGTTATTCTGAGTAATACGTTATTCCTTTGCTTCACTGTTCTATAAGGTAGTTCCACTGTGGACTTATGAAGTCATATTCAGACATGGGCTATTAAGACAAGATTTGTCTTAATATTAATTGTGTGAACAGTTTGACAACCAGCCTAATTTGTAGTAGTTTACAAATTTTTTAAATCATTTGTGAATATCTTTCTATCATTTACCACGCTCGAATGATCATTTCTGAATCCTATTTGTAGTATTTCTAGATATAAACTAAGCTAAATATGATTTGATAAGATAAGATTAGATGTAGGCCTACTTCATTAATCCCAAACATTGGGAAACATTAAAATATTTGTGTTACAATATTACTCATAATTCTTAATTAGATCTTACACATTGTTTATGAGATAACTTTCCTCACACTAGTTACGCTAGTTTTTAATCCCCATGTGCATTTTACCTTTGCAATTCTCCCTTCCCCTAATTCACACCAAAACCGCCACATAAGTGCAGTGTAAGCGTTGCATCGTACGCGTCAGATAAATTTCCATGTTAATCAACGTTTCAATTCAAACTGGCTCCATGAGATCCGTCTGACATCCGTCATGACGCAAGGCTCCTAGACTTTTTCGGTTTTTTACGCGTCACCTCTATTTTTCTAGCCTCATGAGACCATCCAGATATTCAAGTTTGCGTTTCACAATGAACGTCTGGCCCTGACTGGGCAGCAATTGATTTACACATATGGGTGCGGCCTTACGTTGTTCAAAAAACTTGATTAAATAACAAAATTACACTCTTGCTCTTGCCGAATCCGGTTGGAAGTAAAGCAATATATATTTTTTTATATTTTTTTAATTCTGCGGACTGCAGCACTCCCTGTTTGTCATTCACTGAAACTCCCTCCCCCTAGCACTGATTGGTTCTATAATTTTTTTCTTTTTGGTAGAGGCTTTCAACAAGCTCGAGGACAGACTGATACCGAGAGAAACAGAATGTGAACTCACAAGATCAGGTTGGTCTCACAAGGCTACTGATTTTCCTGGCTGCGCGTGTCAACTGGAGCATATTCCCCATAGAGTTTAATTTACAACATACGTATTTAGGTTCTGCCAACCTTATTGTCAACCACATATATAAATTGATGGTGTGACGGTCCTAATGTGCATTCCAGAGTTTAATGAACGCTGAAGTCATGAACTTCTCCATCTAAACAAACGGTCTCTAAATGCATTGTAAATGGTTGAACAAGAAAATGAAAGATTAATTTACCCATTGAAAGTAGAGTAAATCTGTTTTAATGAGGTGAAGTTGGTATTGATCATAGACTTTAATAATAAATACAGACCATAATATAGCGTGTGTGTTATTTAAGGACGCGTGTGACACGGCGATTTGGGGTTATTGTCACTGAGTAGGTGTGATTTATTTAGCATAGCAAGGTGCATCTTATTTATTTCTATGTGTCGTGGAAATTATGAACTACACACCACATGAAACATAGGAGCTTCTGTACAATATAGTTAATTAAATAAACCTTTGTATAAAGTCTCTTTGCACCTCAAAGAGACCTCCCTTCCTCTACTGACGCTGTAACCACGAGACCTAGCACTACAGCCATGCCATATGGCCCTCTCCCCTTCTTCCCCAGGATAGACCACCTCACTCCTTTAGTATGGAAATAACTTGCCATCCCCAACTTCCCCTCTTCCCGATCTTACTAATCTAGTACTACTAATCAACTCAGACTCTCAGTATGTGGTATGCATATTGACAATTAACTTGGCCTCTCCCGTGAAGCCAGTCATGGCGGGAGAGGCCAATCCTTAAATCTCCACAATGGTCACTCCCCTTACCTCTTGTTTCCTTTGTTGTTTCTGCCCACGATGTGAAAGTTACCCTATAAGAATCATGTACAACCATTGTCTCACTGAAGATGCTTGTATGTTGTTGCCTGTGTCTTCCAATGATCACGTTCTATTAAATCAAATACTTTGCTGTCAAGAAGTGTCCTAAAAAGAACATACTTTTTCATCACTATGTATCACTAAATTGATGAAGTATGTATGTTCTAAACTCCATTTAAATCATGTTATAGTATAATTAATTGAGTAGACTTGTTAACTTAATATTGGGACACAATGGCACAAAGTGCAAAGGATCATGGGACAACTTGTGTTGATGAGCTCACAGCGATGTTATTGGGCAATCAAACAGACTTGAATTTCGACTTGTTGACTTAGATCAACATTTTAAAGTCCCAATCGTCTGGTGGGGGCGCAATGCTGTCTATATTGCTTATGGTGGTGTACCATAAGAGATAAAAAATACTTCCTAGCTATATTAAAGGTGCTGTAGATAAGAGCTATTAGTGTCATTAGTTCGAAATGGCATAGCCATTTGTCAGCTATTAGTAAGTGAAATGCACTGTGATATTATCTGTTTCGAGTTGACTGCCCATGCCTCTGTATGAGCCAATTTAGATTTTAGACCCCTCCCAGCTAATTTCTGACCAATCAGGGCATCTCTTCCCTGATTGGTTCGGGGAATCCATCTTGCCTGTCAATCACAGGTGCATGAAATACAACACTCAATGGTGGAGAAACGTACGGAGGGAGGGAGCAGAGGGACAGGACAATTTATTGGTTTAGTTTCAAAGTCTTGCTCTCTTCAGCTCTCTCTCTTTACAACTCTCAAATGTTACCTACAGCAGCTTTAATATTCATTTTATCTTCTTGGCTCCAATTAAATCAACTATTTAGTAGACAACATTGTAATTGTTAAAGAAAATAGCATATTGCGAACACAATAACATCTCTTCATGACCACTGTCTGCCCAACAGTTTTCCCTCTATCTAATGGATAGATGATGTGTTTTCTGTTTCTTTGTTAAACACGAAAGGACACTTACTTTGTTTTTTCCTTTCTTCTCTCATTTCCACACAGCATGTAGATGTGGAAAAATGGGTAGGTTTGATCTTTTTTCCTAACGTCATTCACATTTATCATACCCATCTATTATCATATCATATAATCATATTGTATTGATAAAATAATCAAGATACTATTTCCCTTATTCATATTAATGTGAGTAATCTGTAATCTGTCTCATTTGTAGAGTGCCAGTTGATGTGAAACACTGTGGCTGCCACAATTCTAAACCTATATGAAATAATTTTGCCACAGCCATCTTTCATTTCCTGATCATGTATATATAGCTGTTTATGATCACGTTCTATGGGCCTGACTACATTAAAACAGTGTTTTAGTTAACTGGAAACAGAGCTTTTAAAAAGAGACCATCCTGATTTTTGTTAGACTTCTGTGGAGCGGTGAAACAAGAGCTTTTTGAAGACGTTGACATCATGATCTCAACTTGCCACATGTTTTATATGTACTGAGCATTGGGAACCTTCATGTGGTCAGTACTTTTGCCAAGCTCACACTACAGGACTGTTGACCCGATTCTGTCATCAAAGACTACTTCCAGACAAATTGCTGGTTCCGTCGGCTGGACTGGTCCTCTGATCTGAGGTGGTCAAAGACGTGATTATTTCTGTCCCAGGATAATTTTGATCCGTTTTGATTTTGTCGGGAGTCCCGGCCGATCTGCAGTGACGCATTGTTCTACTAGAATTTCATCAATGAACAAGTGCACAATCCAACGAAAAATTCAATATACAATGTCGGTGACGAAAGCAGCTGATTTGATTTGGCCATTGTTTAGACACAAAGTAGAACATGGAGAACATGAATAGCCTACGCTATGCCATGTTCATTGATGAGAATATAGTGCGTTATCGTTGTGTCATTTGCTTTACTTTGAGAATTAGGCCTAAATACAGTGCAAGGACAGGATATTCTTACCTTGCGAAGCAGCTGGATTCGCGAGATCACGATCAAGAGAGAATCCATCTTGCCAGGCTTCAAGTTATGTGCTTGTGGCCGAACCATAGTGGTTCCTATCAATCAGCGTCCTATGAGGAAATACTGGCAGCTACGGGTGTGGTTTAGGTGTGACGACAGCGAAAACAACAATGGCAGCTCCTAAAGAGGTTAGCGTAGATCTTCTTCTCCTTCTTTTGGATATTAGGCAGGCTAGAACGCCATCAGGCGCATTGCTGCCCACCACAGATACTATGTAAATCCAAAAAATAGAATAGAATAGAATAAAAATAGAGAAAATAAAAACAGACAATCACACCCTGTTAAACAATCCTGTGGTGTGTAGGAATAGTAAAACTAAAGCCTGAACCTCTGATACGTCGACAGCAGGACCCAACAGCATGCGCAGTGAGAAGGTGGTTACACCAATGTCTGCCAAAGAGCAAAACAATATGCCCCTCTCCTTATACCTCTTGTAGTGCAGTAGTACACGTGGCACCGTCTCACGCATCCCACACTCAGCACATAACCCATCTTGATGCTTACCCACCAGCAGTAGTCCTGCTCCCACACCACAATGCCCCAACCTCATTCTGGCCAGTATGACCCCCACCCTCCTATCCACCCCACTTGTCATATCCCTCCTCCCAACCGACTCTTGTATTGAATACAAATGCCTTCCCGTAACCCCAGAATCCAAGACCCTCTGCCATGCATGGCACATCCCCTCCCCAATCCTACTCTTCATCTCTGTCCAACCATATGGAATGGACACCCCAAGCTGCTCTGACTTCAATGACGTCTTTGCTGCCCTATCTGCCAACTCATTGCCATCCACCCCCACATGTGCAGGGACCCACAGGAATCCCACCTGACATCCTGCCCTATGCACACGATGTAAAAGCACCAGCAAGTCAGCCAAAATATCAGGACGTGCCACCGATCGTCTGTTACGCACCGCCACCAGAGCTGCCGCAGAATCTGAACATATCACGACCACCTTGACTCCCTCAAGCACCCAATATAATGCCATCATCTCTGCAGTAAAGACGGACATGCCGTCATTCAGCCAAACACTACAAAATATTTTGACCTCTGGGACACAAAATGCAAAGCCCTCCCGCCCACTATCGGGATCCTTAGATCCATCAGTATACACCTGAAGAGAGGAAGACCACTCACTCCTCAAACGTTCCCCAACTACCTGCTGAGGCACCACTTCTGTGTCCCTGGACCTCAACATCTCCATCACACACCAATCAGGCATCAACCAATATGGTACAGGTTAGCGTAGATGCTGCTATAGCATCATTTATATCTGAACTGGAGAGTATTTATTTATCGAAAGAAGAGCAAAGAACGGCACTGAAGGCTTTTCTCGATGGAAAAGATGTTTTCGCTTTTCTCCAGACTGGCTTTGGCAAGAGTTTGATTTACCAACTAGCTTCGCTGGTAGTGAAAAAAAAATGGGGAAGGATGCAGAATCCCGTATTGATTATCGTGTCTCCGTTGGTTGCCTTCATAGAAGATCAAATCAGAGATGCTGTGAAGCTGAGTGTCACTGTTATGCAGCTTGGAGATAATGATGCCAACATCCTCCACGGGCGATGCCAGCTGGTGTTTTGTAGCCCTGAATCTTGGTTACTTGACGAGGAATGGTGGAATATGCTTTCTTCAGAAGTGTACCGTAAATGGCCGACTTATGCGGCAATTAAATTATTTACATGAGCGAACATTATTCTATCAATCACAACTGACGCCACAGGGTCAATTTCAGTAACTTCTCAGCTAAGCGTTAGGCACAACTTCGCCCACAGGGGGCGCAAAATCACACAAACGCCATGAAGTTAAACCAAGAGTCGGATTCACTCTGTTATAATTGTTTGTTTTATTATAATATGATATGTTCATCCCATGAACTTCAATGTAAACTAGTTGGTTTCATCATTTGTGAAACCACACTTTCTCATTTTCTCATAGACTTCAGCCAATGTAGAACTGAGATAGAGAGCAATTTTTGACCTCTGTTCAAACTTAACCCTTATAATATTCTACATATTTTAAAGTGAGCAATCCAGTTTAGCATCAGCCTTTCAATAGCCAGCATTCACCACCACAATTTCTTCAGAAATTGCCTTTTCGAGTTATGAGTGTTAGAATTATGAGTGTTAGAATAATATGACAATTGATATATAATATGAATAATATGAATAATATCAATCATTTTTGCGGTTGCTAGGGTGGCGGTCGCTGGGGTGGTGGTCGCTAGGGTTGACGGTGCACATGGTGAATACCTATTGAAGCTATAATTATTAGTTTTTACGCACATATCTCAGCCTGTGACTGGTCAAAAGTTTGCAAATTTGTCCTACATATATGGACTCCCGGTAAATAGGTCTCCAAAACATTTGGTACCACTTTGCCCATAGGGGGCGCTATCATTTGCAGTCAAAGTTAAACACTCAGGCCTTATTTGACATACATGGTGAACATTTTTGCCCCTTAGACCAATAAGGTCCGTCTTGATAGATTTCTCTGTACAGTGAAAGTTTCGGGAAAACTTACAAATTCTTCTTCTAAATATCCACCAGGCCAAATCCTAAAACATTTGGGACAGATGCTCTACGGACGAATCTGATTGAATATCCTATAATGATCAATCAATCGATCTCCTTCTATTCCTTCAAGCCGATTTAATGGGTGGAGTCTATTTTCCCTCCTAGCTATGTAGCTAAGTGGGTGATAAATTACCGTACACTCACTTGGCCAAGGCAGTGACCAATTATCGTACACCGTACACCTATGACAGTGTTTCGGACTTTGAGGAAGTACAAACTACACAAAACAGCGAGGGTGGGGCCAGGTATTCAGACCACGCCCCTACAATCCTGAGTCTTTCCAAGACTGAGTTTATTAGCTGATTTTGAGATGTATATTCAAGTTCAAGTTCAAGTTGTTTAATGTCACTTCACAGTTTTACACGAATATAAAGCAGTGAGTGAAAATCTTATGTACAAGCTCCTGACAACAGACAGCAGTTATAAGAGAATAAACAATAACAATAAAATAGAAGTACTAAGAAATAAGGTGCAATATATATATAAATCAATGTAATAAAATATACATTCTTATATATTATGTAAAGTTATAAAAACAGTATGTGTATAAATCGATGTACTAAAATATACAACGTTATGACATACGGTACAGTACAGTAAGATCAGCGCTTGTTCAGCAGCCTGATGGCCTGGCTGTGGAAGCTGTCCCTGAGTCTGTTCGTGCGGCACTTGATACTGCGGTATCTTCTATAAATTCTGACACGATTTAGGCTTCTTTGTGAAACGATAATGATAAAATGACCGTTGCAACGTCCATACGCTCACCTTAAGTCTTTCTGCGGTTCTGATTTGAGTAGAGGCACCTCTACCGAGTGTTGAAACAGCGCTCCTTCAGCACCTGATAGGAAAAAAAACACTTGACAATTAGCACTGCATTTGACATGTTGGTAACAGCTTTGGATAAAATATGTATAGCAGGAAAAGTTCAGACAGCTGGAAGGTAAATTCAGTATGCTTTTCTGTGACTTATCGTTGCGCTGTAATACGTAGAACTCATTTGTGTGACTTATATCTCATCCCAATTGGCTAACTGAAGACATATTATATAGAGGAAGGCAGCTGGTTGAGACAACAATGTTAAACTATCATTCAGCCCAGCTCTGTCCAGCATCCAAGTTCATTTATAGTTTCACGAGGAAGTAGAGGGAGCGACTGAATAAGGGAGGGAAAGAATTGCAACAGCTACTTGTACAGATTAAAGCTACATTGACTCCCTGCTGGTTTCACTGGCACAAAATGTCCAAAACATGAGCAGTTATGAGTGGAACTTGTCTTTTCCAACTAACTAGACGTCATACTGTGAAGCTGAAGCCCACCACCGACACACACACACACACAGTATGGACAGTGGAAAACATAGAAACGGAGAGCGGGCCACGAAAATGTCAACCAACAGTTACAGTGGAAGTGTGCATGTGACAGAGCTGACTACAACAACTGATCAGATTCAGAGAGAATCTTCATTTGAAATAAACATTCAGAAATACAATGTTGGTGTTCTCCTTCACGGGTCCCATCATATATGTTCACTACTGTCCATTATATTAGCTTCCCTGAAGGATCATGAGATGTGTTGGTGGCGTCAGTGTACCTAGCACGTGTAGCTTCCCTGTTCCCACCACGGCCTCTTTGCCGTCCGCCATGAACAGCATCTGGCCGTTGTGAGAATGAATGGCCATGTTTTCAGCGTGTCCTTGCACCTGCGTAGGCCCTACAACAACAACAACAATAACAA
>OMNO01017005.1:0-10204 GCA_900303215.1 Trachyrincus scabrus | reverse complement strand
CCCTCTAGGAGACCCTCCTAGCTGTGCTAAGAGGCATGACTGCCTTTTGATGTTACGCAGGCCGCAGCTCGGAGATGGTAAACAGCCAGAGATGAATCAAGGGATCCGCCTCCTGGGGGAACCCGTAGCATACGGATATCAGGCGCTGTGCATTAATGTGTCTTAAGCAGAAGCACTTTTACCCCCAACACCACCCTCGACTCCTCGGCTCCATGAGAATGTGCGGGACCCAGATGAGGCCCTTGGATTGACTCCGGGTACCTATTTAACCCCGAGCCGCGTTTGATCATCAGCAGGCGGGGTTTGACTGAACAAACATTAAGTGGCGCCGGGACAGAATTTATATATTATTTTGCTTACGCATGGCCCATATTGTTGTGCACGTGTGTTGTTGTTGTTGATGTTGTTTATATGTATATATGTATCCATGGAAAAAAATAGCCGCATCTTCTAGGAGAGTAAAACGCTTGAAAGGCTGAGAATAAATATTTGATTTTGGATGCGCTCCCCTTTGCTTCTGTCCCACCGTGTTCCATTACACAAAAGCTTTATGAAATCCAAGGAACGACGACGGCCGTGACTCACAGCAGCAGTGTAAAGGCATTGATTTTTTTCTTTGCTATAAACTATAGCTGATAATTACATGTGTTGATGTAAGACTATCTTGTACACGGTGTGTGTAAGCCTTACATTGAAAGTTGTGTTATTTTTCAAATGTACATAACATAAACAAGAACAGAGAGAGAGAGAGAGAGAGAGAGAGAGAGAGAGATATACAGGCCTTGCTTAGTCTGGCCAAGTCTTGGCGTGGAACAGCGAGCTGTATCCACTACGTCTGGGAAGTCTCTGTTCAGTGTTAAAATTTCGCTCAGCCACAGATTTTTTTTTAATATCAAAATGTACCACTCTAATCTGCCAATTAACAGACTAACGGCTGTAGTGCAAGTTAACATGCACGCATGAATTGTGATTAATTATATATAAAAACGGATATCCAGTTAGCGTAGGACGTTCAGATTTGACATCAACATATCTTTATCAACATAATATGTTGACGAGATTAAAGCAGACTCTGCCAGACTCCCCGGGCTTAGCCCAGAGTCGGTGTGCTAGCCATACTAGGCCTGGCTTGTCCCCTCTCGAGGAATCATTTCAGTGCTGTCTGTTGACAGCACGTAGCCCGGACTGAGGATGACTGATGCCTCTTCCATCATACTATAAGCAATCGCAATAGCGGCAATAGTTCTCAGATGACACCTGATGACAGAAGCCCGTGCAAGATAAACAACACCATTGGCGACAGTGTGCGACGCGAACCCAGACCGGGCGACCAGAAGCCCCCGCTGGTGTGCTCCTAATCCCGGCTATGCAGACTGAGAGGTGCACTGGAGTGGGAAGAGATAGACAAGATAATTCAACAACAATAGGTAGACTCACCGGGTTAAAGACTAGAAGCTGAGATTTTCCCTTATTAATGAAGGCTTGTTTTCATTTAAAATAAACCCCCCGTCAAAAATACAAATGTGATTATTATTATTATTATTATGATTATTACTATGATTCTTATTGACACTGAGTTCAATGACAGTATAGCCTTGGGCCTCTGTCAACTTTAAGTGAGTCTTCGTCAACTGGCAGCAGATTCGAAAATGGCTTTTTGCTGTGAGAAGAGTGTAATGTTTTCCCTAGTATCACCCTGCCACAACAAGCCAAACGATGATGTCACTGGACCTTGTAAAAAACGATATCTCTCCGGCCAGTACACACTGTGTCTGCAATGGGCGAGGTCCAGAAGTTTTTACATCCTACATCCTTTGAGTCACTTCACGCACACAGCTCAACCACTAATCTATGACCAAAGAAACACATGTACGTATGTGTAAGTCCCGTAATTGTGACATCCTAAAACCGCTCCCCTGCTTACAGAAAATCATCGACGCTTGTTCATTGCTGCACACGCCAAAGAAAGACAACATAATAAGACAATGCAGAATACGTGCTGTCTTTCACAGTAGAAACAACGTGACTGTAGCTGGGGCCCAGGGAGCCCAAGAAGCATTCCTCGTCACTTCCCTTCCCTGCTCCTGAAGCTGGTGTGCGTGTGTGTGTGTGTGCGCGTGTGCATGTGCGTGTGTGCGTGTGCGTGTGCATGTGTGTGTGTGCGTGCGTGTGCAGGATAATGAAAAGAATCACATCCTCGCAGCTGCCACCGGTTCAGAGGGCTTCTCACACACAAACAAAACATAACCAAAAAGAAACATATAGCGGGCCAGGCCCCCCTCTTTTTCGTTTGTTAACAAGGCCACAGGGGCTACGGTGGGCCACAGGGGCCCGGCCCAGCTGCAGCGACCTCGTCTAGACCAAATCCTCCCACCGAGCGGCTACCGGACTGGCTTGGTGGGCCTGGGGCCTCTAGGTCTTACAGCTGGCTACACTGTACTGCGCTGTACTGTACAACCTGTCACTGACAAAACACGCTCTCCGCCGTGACTTTACTTCACACTAGGTAGGGTATGGTGTGGAAAGTCATATTAGAAAAAGGTTATTAAGACAGAGACCGTCAAAGTGAGGCGCCATTACTGTCGCTTCGAGCGGTAAGCCTTCTGCAAGAGCACGTTAAGTAACTTCTTTGAAGAAGCAAGTTCACCATCTTAATAAATGTATAATATTTTGTACCCTTGGGGTTTGCCGCACTTTGAAGAAAGTTTTACTTTGGTTGTATTTCAACTGTTTGTTTGTTCATAATGTCAGTACTTAGCTGCCTTTATGGCCACCGAGAGGACGGGATGCTCCTTGAGAGATGCTTTTTAAGATGTGCACTGGTGTACATCAGGATTTAAATACAGTTGGGTGTATTAGCAATCATGGGAGATCTTTTGATCTAGTAAATTAGATTATAATATATTCCTTTGAATTAGATTTTTTCTCGAAGTCTAATTAAAATTCAGTCAATTTGCAACTCAGCAAAGAGATGTCTTCCTTAACTCAATTATGTCCTTTGCACGATTCAACTTCACAGTGAATTCAACGTGAATGTGTACAGTGTCTACTGTCACCAGATATTCAATAACGTACATTAACACTGCAATTAAGATAAATGGCACAAAGCCATTTGTGTATTAGCAAGTATCAGCATTTTAGCATTAAGTTAACAATAAATATATGCCTCGTGGTCCTTCATCATGTTTCAGATGTGGTGAACGCAAGTCTGACTGCAGCAGCGTTGTAGAAAACCCAAGGTGAAAGCATCTTAGGAAAAACGCATAAACACCATTACCTGCTTTCGACCCATTTCTAAGTCTTCCCTCACAAATCCCATTTCGCATGCATATGAACCGTTAATCCCTTTAAAGGAGGACCCATGGGCAAACATAAAGTAGCAACAACAACAAGCCACAAAGAACAAGGAAATAACACGCCGCGCTTAACACAACACTGAGCCATAAAAAGTGGACACTAAACGGCATATTATTTTACGACTTCATATCATTTGTTTGTTTGTTTGTGTTGGTTACAGTTACATTACACTCCGGAGTGACAAAGGACTAAAGAATATAGGAGCACAGTGCTGGAAACAGGGTGGGCGGTTGCTGCCGGTGTTTTTACCCTGTGTTGTCCAGGTCTCAGTTGTGTGCTAAGGGGACGACTAACAGGGGCCCCAGTTGGCCCTTTCATGGGAAGAGGGGCACAAGCGTTACCTGGACACGTGCTGAGCGGGGCCGGACAGGGGGTGGCTTTCCTTACCAGAGGTCTCCGTCAAAGAGGCTGACCTGTTGGAAAGTCGACTCTCGACTCTTGTCTATACGCCCCCTTCTTCTTTCAAGCCAAGTTTATTTATTTCAAGTTCAGTTTATTTATACAGCCATTTATCACCATTGCCGTTTCAAGTGGCTTCAAAAGGCTCACTTTCAGTTGGATTTGGTGGGGTTGGCCCCACCCAACCCCACCTCAGCCCAACCCTTAGGAAAAACCATGGAGGGAAGGAAAGAAACCTTGAGATGAGACGGTGAAGAGTGGCCCTCCTTCCAGGAAGCCTCTGTTCCACTAACTCATTGATATCTCAAAATTACATTTAAGCGGGCTTGTCTCTTCCATCAAAATAAAATGGGGAGCCATGATAACAGATCACTAGCGCTATCACTGATTCAATTTTCGCAAATGTAATTAGGTATCATTTTGAAACTTCAATTTAATGTAAAGAAAAAAAGCGTACTTTTTTTTTGTTGCACGGGCTCGATTCAATGGCAGCCTTTGACATTAATCTCCCGACCGACGGCTCGGAAGCCGTCGGCAGAGGACATTAAAGACCTTTCCAATGAAGTCACAAATGCATGGCCTCGCAACCTCATTAAGCATTTGATTGGGCACACTCTATTTGGCACAATTTGTCGACTCAAACAGATGAGGCTTTTGTTTGACCACTGGTTCGAATACAGGAAATGTTTTGTTAAGATTTTCAAGAGATGGACATCTCACATTAATTTAGCATGAAAAAAATGCTCATGCTGTTGAATTTTTTGTGTGTTCCTTTTTATTCTTTTGGGGGGTGGGGGGGGGCTTGTCCTACATAAAACAGAATGCACTTGTCATATTTGTGTTCAGCACAATTGCTTCCCATTCGGTTTTCTTAGTTGATGTTAGTTGTTGTCTATAACATTATCTGCCAAGTTCAAGATTCTGAATCCAGCCTCCAGGTCTCACAGGAGAATGCTGGAATTTCCACATTAATGGTGCGCTGCCAATGTACAATGAATCACATTGCCAAGACAACTTTATTAACAAGCGCCAAGCTAAATAGACAGTAAGTGATACTGTTTATATGGCCACCCATCTAAAATGAATCATGGGCTGCAGTTCATTATTGACACCTTGCTGTCACAGACGAGGGAAATGTTTAACAAAACAAATAGCCACAGAAACAATGCTCAAGAGAAAACAAATATAGCCACAGAAACAATGTCCCAGACAAATAGCAAGAAATGTTGTCAATAAAATAAATTGATAATTGCTCCTTGGCTACAAGCATACAGTTGTATTATGTTTTGTATTGATGACGTTCAGTAAACCTAAGTTGTTTTCATCCAATCCGAATTCAAGCATTGTGATCCGTAAGGTTCAATTTAACAGCAATCATAAGACCAATAACAACACACCGGTTTGAATATTCAGCCAACGTGCCGTTACGACACTTGCAGCTGACCAATGTACTCGACAGTGATACCACTTCATAACACCTAACACAATCCCACGCGAATACTACAGCAAAAAAGTGTATTCAACTGAAACAAATCATTTTACGTTACTGTACTGTTGAGTAATTCACAACAGAAAAGGAAATATTTTCGCTTACCAGAAAACCCAAATAATTGATGTCCTCTTGATGAGACCAGGTGTGTTCAACTCCTTGGCTTTGATTTATTTCCTCCAACGTTTTCCTTTTTCTTCCCTTTCAGACTCAGCCGATGGTCTGCGCCTCCTTCCTTTAGGAAAGTGTCCTGAGAGGAGGAGGAGGAGGAGAAAGAGAAGAGACTTTCACTCAGAGTGATTCAGAGGCACACGGTGTAAACGAAACTCCGGCGCTCTCTCTCTTCTGACAACCGGCGTTAATTGCAGATCCGACTCGCCCACACACTCCACATTCCCCCTGGAAGGAGAAGCCGAGACCATGCTGTGAGATTCGAGTGCTATGAGGAGGAGTGCAGTGAAAATGCTACAGCTGCGAGCTCTCACCGCCAGTCAACACCTCTCAGCCGCGCGTTTCAACTCTGAACCGAGCAAGACGAGGCAGGCGCGGTGGGCCGTGTGTTTTTATTGACGCCGACATGGCCCAATCAAACGACCAGCTCGTGGTCGTTTCTTTTCATCCCCAGAGCTCCACTCATTGTTATTGTTGTTATGCCTGCTTGATTCGTGTTTTACGTGTTTTAAGTACATTAAGACATCAGAAGTCCCAGAGCTTTGGTCCACATAATCCATTACCTTACCTTTTGTTCAGGTCATGTTTTTTTTTTCTTCTGTGAAACAGCTTAGACACAGATGTTTAAAAAAAAGAGAGAAATATGGAGCCCCCATGTAACCATAAGGACAGTGACTTGTTTTAATGTGCTTTTGGACAGCAATGGAAGTCCACGGCTCTAACGGTAACAGCTGTCTGCCATTCACTGCTACATGACAAAAACTCAGGAGAAAAACATGACTTCTGTCAATTGTGGTTTTGCTTCATTGGGGGTGCCAGCAGTCTAGTCGTCTAGCGTAGCAGTCGAGCATATTTAAAGATATGCAGCATTATACATCGCAATTTCATATATGGTGTATTTCAACGCTTCATATTACTACATATATTCTGTTTTTTCCCTACTGCAGCCAATGTATAACTCACGGTAAGAAACTGTCCATTTCTGAACACACACACACACACATACACACACACACATTTATATTGAATCAATTATTGTATGATGAAAAATATAGAAAATATATGCTGTAATACATGCACTAAAAAAAGATGTGCACGACGCCTACATCTACGTGCATTACTGACCTGACAGCGTTTCTGCTGGACTAATGCAATGCATGTAAGATGTAAAATGATATTCATTTCAGCACCATTAACAGAAACCACCTCATCGACAGAAGACAGACATAAGAGGTCACATGATGTGGACCATGAGCTACAAGGCCCATTACACACTAGGCCCCGGGGCAGCAAAGAAACACATTACTGCAATCCGAGAGTGTTTCACTGTGTTGCTTAAGAAACCACTGGCAGTCTACTGGGACAGCAGTATAAATGCCTTCAAAATAAAAGTACTGCAAATTAAGACACTCGATAACGACACATTATCCAGGTGTGTGTGCCTTAATATAACATCCTATAGTGTCTGTCCCTGAGAAATTAAATCCAAATGTCCCCTGTTACACAAGCTAGTTATTTTAACAGATCACTGAGGGATTGTTGAGAGGGTAAATTCATTATTGGATCACAGCCAAATGAAGATGCCTTTTATATTGGCACAAATAATACGTTTCACAATGGCATAACTGTTATATTTGGTATACACAAGCTACGTCTTGCCAAACACATTTACAAATGCTCCACTTCGTGATCTTCAACTGCAATTAACAGAAATGCTTTCTGGTTATACAATTGCAGAAGACAAACGAAAGCATGTTACACATTGGAAACGTGGTAGGACTTAATTAACATCGTTTGTCATGGAAAGAAGAGTTGCTTCAGTGTAAAATGACGATGAGCTCAATCATGTTCCTATACAGAGAGTGTGGCCTGACGCTAATCACATGGGAAGGTCATACTAGTGATAACTAACTGCCCTTCTAGGGTCCTGGTTCTCTGTCTATTACTGTAGTACAAACTGTATAACCTTACTCCTTGGACTCTTTGTATATGTATTATACGTATTTCTACAATATTTAATCGAGTTGAGCATCATTTATTTCAATCTTAACTGCCTTGATTATATTTGTATAGGCCTACATTCTGGTATTGTACCTTTCAATTGACTGTTTTTAGATGCAATTTATACGGATTTAGACCTGAGGGACACCCTTGATAATTGAACTACTTCACCCATCAATACAATACCACGCGTGATTCTTGATAGTTAGTGCAAAAAATATATAAAAAAATAAAACTACTTTCCTCCACCTGCTGACCAGCACCATCTAGATCTAAACACAACTGTAACACCCATCTCACTCATACACACCTACACAACTACACCATTATACATCAATTACCAACACCTAAATTATACAGCATTGCTTCTAAATATTTATATTTTCGGCAAATGGCGTAAGATTATTTAGGATCTAAGACTATGGGCTACGAGTTGTCCCAAATAAAGCCCCCTTTCCAAAGTAACCGTGCGTTTCACAAACACACGCAGCTGTTCTTGCAGGACTTTAAAGCTCACGGTGTACCCATTCTTGCGCTGGACCCAATGGAAGTTCAGCGATACAACTTTAACACCAACACCTCGCAATATCACCGAAGCACATTTCAAGCCATGTACATTACATTTTTAACATCAAGGTTTTAAAAAAAAACAAAAAAAAAACATACAGGCCTATAACGTTATGTACTGTAGCGTACTCTACGAGACGGTATATTGTGTATTCGCTCCCCCTTCTCTCTCTACGTCTCCCTCTTGCGCTCTCCCATCCACTTCACTGTACTGCCGACACACACTCCGCCGCCGCCGCCGCTGCCACTACTGCCACATTGTTTCTATTTCCGTTACTCACCTTTACTCCCGAGTCAGACGCCGTATTTAGACACGCTATATCGGTGACTCCGGTGGATAAACGTAATTTCAGTCACATTTACACTCTTGACTGCTATTTTAGGGAGCTGACAAACTCACACGAGCTGTTCCCCCCTCTTGTCAGTGAGAGACTCCTCCCCCTATCTGACGAAGAGCCTACCAGACGAGGTGAAAAAAAACAAAAAAAAAACACACAACCTCCATCTCTCACTCCCTTCTCTCTTCTGCTCTCTCGCTCGCTCTCTCTCTCTCTCTCTCTCTCCCTTCTCTCTCTCTTTCTCACTCCCTTCTCTCTTCTGCTCGCTCTCTCTCTCTCTCTCTCTCTCTCTCTCTCTCTCTCTCTCTCTCTCTCTGCCTGTCTGTCTTGTGTGTCTTTTTACTTTCAAATCATTAAAAACAAGATATCTTACTGTACTGTCACCTGAGTAAAAGGCACACTTGAACAAGTTACAAGCCTACGGTTGTACTTTATCGAATTGTGTAATGTATTTGGAGTCGGTAGCCGCATCAAAATGTTTGTGGTTTAATCAACAACTTTAACAACTGTCTACGCGTATTGCGAATAGTAAAACTGCAATGATGTAATGCTTTGAAACGACTTAATGGAAACTTTTAATAAGTAAAGGCTATGCAATACAATATACGAGTTGAGACGTCATTAGCCTGTTTGTTTTGTGTTTTCGATTTAACATTTAATGGGTTAAATTCAACTGTACAGTGATGTCTGACTTGAACAACTGGGTAAGTTCACTTCATTATTCGACATCGACATAGCCTTATTACGCCAGATACAATTGACGTCATTATTCGAAGGAATTTGACGCAATTGACACGTCCCCCGTCCAACCGCAGTCTGTAGCGTCTTTTGAGTAGCCAATGACCGAAGGTGGGCGGGATCTAGTAAAGTCGCCTGGCAATGTCACGTGTAAATGGTGGAGCTAAGCAAAAAGGTGTGGGTTTGTTTTCACTCGGCGCTTAAAGAAACAGGTCCGTTATAACAAAAAACGGTGTATTTATTTATTGTCTCAGAGAAATATACCTGTGTATATACATTTACAATAGTTTACATTAAGTAAAACCATTTTTTGTCGAAAGGGATTCTTTACAAAAAACATTTTTTCCACATTTGAACAATTTTTTTTAGATTCTGCACATATTTAATGCTAACTTTTATGCTGTGGTTGATTGCAATGTCCATCCAATTCTAGGTGGTGAATGTTGGCATCATAAAAACTGTCAAATTATGTACATATTTGTGATCGTCTCATGAATAATTAGCAATGTGATGTTCATGACTCACATGTTTGAATTGTAATTTATGAGGTAAATCCATGGCTATATCAGAGTGTTCTCTTGTCCTGGTCGTTTCTCTTTCTCTGAGCAAGACAGTTTTCAGTCATGGTTTATAGGAGTCACTGATGCATTCAGTTTAGTTTGATACCTTTTGACAGACGATGTTTGCCTTTTTTGATTGCTCTCGCCCGTCCTTTAGCAGCTCGTTGGTGTTCACATGCAGACAAACTGTTCTCCCCTTCTCTGCGCCCCATCTGTAGTGCAATGTCCTGATACAGCAGTGTTCTCCAACACTTCTGTGCAATTGATTATTTTACACACAGTCTAATCTAACAAGTGCAAGATAAACTTTGCATTCAGTGCAGTGCAATATTTCGTGCCAGCATGAACACACAAACAAACAAACAAACAAACACACACACACACACACACACACACACACTCCGTACCTGTGTCTCACCTGTGCTTGGTTTTGTCCCTCGAATGCCTTCACAGAACCTGCTGTTGCAACTTCCAGTTTGCTTGTTAATCTTTTCTATCTTTTCTGCACAAATTTCCCCTTGTTTCCTCTAAAACCTCTCTTTCTCCTTCTAAAACCATTCTCCTTCTAAACCGCCATCTTTTCT
>OMNO01016998.1:0-10769 GCA_900303215.1 Trachyrincus scabrus | reverse complement strand
CGAGGCAGATGACTGGCGAGATCATATGTCAGAATACCACAAGTTGTCATAAAAATAGTCTGAGCAAGAGCACTGACTCCGGGAGAGACGCAGACCAGCTGAAGGAGTTTGTTCACCTGCTATTATGCAAGATTTCTCCCTTCTGTTCACGTCTTTATACTTGGTGAGATTACACATACCAGCA
The DNA here is from genome assembly GCA_900303215.1 of Trachyrincus scabrus. Classification (NCBI taxonomy): domain Eukaryota; kingdom Metazoa; phylum Chordata; class Actinopteri; order Gadiformes; family Macrouridae; genus Trachyrincus; species Trachyrincus scabrus. Next base: position 10,585 of record OMNO01016998.1, on the reverse strand, counting down.
ATGTAATCCTGTTCCAGGAATAGTATAGCAAGCAACATTCAACCTGCTAACCTATAATACCCATTGCGTATGCCTTCAGATAAGCCTATTCTATGAACTATCTACATATGAAGTAAATCTGTCTTATAGTGTATCCCATACCTCGACATCATGTTGAATAACGCATACAAATGTGTATGTGTTAAACATCCATTACAGAGTGCCAAGAGATGTCTTTTATATTCAACTGGCTCTGCAGGGGCTTTAGCAGTGTCTTGCAACTTCTAGGTAAAGTATCTTCAACATGTGATCACATGTGGTTTCACATAGACATAAGACATCCTATTCCAATATTGATGCCACTACAATCAAAACAACAAATATGACAATATATTATGAGTGTGTTATTTGAATGTATTGCAGGATTATACAAGAAGACAGGGAAGCTAGTCTTCCTGGGGCTGGATAATGCTGGGAAAACAACACTGTTGCACATGCTAAGAGATGACAGGCTAGGACAGCACGTCCCAACTCTGCATCCAAGTACAGTGAATGATTCACACCATTTCATTCATTCATTCAATAATTAGACACTTGTATCCAAAGCTAGTTGCAGTGGATTTGTATCCAGGTAAACTTGGAGCATAGGGTATTGACTTGGCTCACAGATGCCTACAGGTAGACCGTGGGCCATGAGGATCAAACCCAGTACCTTTTGGCTGGGAGTCAAAACACCATAGCCATGTAGCACTTAAAAGTTACAAACTGTCTTCTTACTCATTTCACGTGCCTTCAATGCACTCATTCTGTCCACAGCATCGGAGGAGCTGACTATAGCTGGAATGACCTTCACTACATTTGACCTTGGTGGTCATACGCAAGGTAGGAGTTGAATAATATTGGTATTGGGCCTATGACATTTGAGCTGGCGTTCATGTCCGTCAGATACTATCATTCCTGGGTCAAATGTGAAATGTGTACAAACTTTTTTCCAGCGCGGAGAATTTGGAAGAACTACTTCCCAGCCATCAACGGTATCGTCTACATGGTGGACGTCGCCGATCACGAACGACTAGCAGAGGCTAAAGTGGAGCTTGATGTAAGTCACCTTTGTATAATTAACACAAGTCTGTTTCTAGCCGTTCCTGGTTTCTAATGTCCTGCCCCCCCCCAGGCCCTGTTAACAGACGACACCATCTCTACAGTCCCTGTCCTCATCCTAGGGAACAAGATCGACCGCCCAGAGGCCGTTGGTGAAGATGCTCTCCGGGGAATGTTTGGTCTTCATGGACACACGACCGGAAAGGTATTGGCCTGGATGCTTTAAGTGGTTTTTAGATGTCGTTAAGGAACAGGTATACGGCATCTTGCTCATCTCGCCTACAGGTGTAGTAGGCAAGAGACAGGTCCATTGAGGTTCGCATCCAGAACCTTTCAGTTGGGAGTGAACCACCCTGGCCACTAGACTAGCCACTAGACTATAAACTAGCCACTAGACTAGCCACTAGTCTATCCACTAGTCTATCCACTAGACTAGCCACTTGACTAGCCACTAGCCTATCCACTAGACTAGCCTAGCCACTAGACTATCCACTAGCCTAGCCACTAGCCTATCCACTAGACTAGCCACTAGACTATCCACTAGACTAGCCATTAGACTATATACTAGCAGAATTAAGATGCGTATTGGGAGGAAAACCAAGAGGATCCCGGCTCATGGAGGTTGTTTGTTGCTTTTAAACAGGGTCAGGTGTTGCTGAAGGAGCTTAATCTGAGGCCGATGGAGGTGTTCATGTGCAGTGTTCTGAAGCGGCAGGGATATGGAGACGGCTTCCGCTGGCTCTCCCAGTACATCGACTGATCCAGAGAAGAGATTCTCTAAGATTCTTATGCATTCATAAACAGGGCAGACACAAGACTACCTACAATACAAATCCTGACTGTCTTAACGATTACATCATTGTATATCATGTGACTATTCCCTGTTTATGAGATATTTCAGTCAGTTAGGTGAATTCTATTTATTATTTTCAATCACTTGGACGCTTTCATCCAAAGTGACTTACAGTGAATTGAGATCCATGTCATTAGGTTAGACAGTAAAAACAGTAGATAGTCTTGAGAGCATCCCAGAGCATCTTGCTCTGGGATGCCAACCCCGACTGCCCCCTAATATAATGAACAAAAATCCTGCTGTGTTCTGCTGCATCACCTTTCCATAAAGTATTAGGTTTTCTGATAGTATTGCCAATAGCACTGCCCATCGTTACATAGACTGTGCCATTGCTGTGAACCTAGTTTCTGGGCATGTGTTATTTTTAGCATTGGTGTTAGCTTACAGAGAAGACTATGCTGAACATTGGTTAACTTGTCCTTCACCATGCAACCTCAAAAAGTGAAAATGTGTAGATGAAACCTATTTTACATAACTTTTGAAACATTTACTATTTTCCTCATACAAGGCAGTAATCATAATGTTTTAGTGATTTTCTTGAATACAACTAATAAATAATAACACTGTAACAAAAACACTAGGCTATATCAAGATGAATGAATATGAATCAATTTCATGAATGAATCATCCACAGCCTTCATAGTTGTCAAAGTATTTGCTTGTTTAGTTATTTGAATCACTTGAATTTTTACCACTATATGCAAATTTAACGTTTTAAATGTGTGTTTTGATATAGAGTATAGATTTTATATTGTTTATTAAATGTTGTTAGTGCATGTATAATAGCATTAGAGGCTAGGATATGCAATGACAATGCCCTCATGTTTTCAAGTTACTGTGAAAATACTTAAGTACTTTGTGACTATTGCTGCCTGAAACATTGTAGTTGATATGAGGGTACTTGGTATTGAGAAGGTTGTGCATACTATTACCAGTGCAATATATTACTTTGTAAATAACAACAGAATATACATTGCAAAGTTGATCCTTTCAACGTTGTGTATTCTGACACGAAAAAACTACGTTTGAGTTAAATAAAAATAGATATTAAGTTTTGACTGAATTATTTAATTATGTTCCGTTATAAAAACTATAAAACCGTAGGGGTCTATATGTGTCTGTGTCCATATTCGTTGCAGGTTCGTGTAAAAACAACAGTGCCTGTGAAACTTACGTAAATATAACATAAAGCTAATCCTAATTAAGTAAATAGTATTTTATTCTCCCTTTGTTTAGTATAAGTAAATTAGTTTGTACTGTTGATCCACCTACTCGTTTTCGATTGGTTAAAATCTGTCAGGATTCGACCAATACCGTCTTTCCTATCACGTCGGTCGTTCGTGGGACCAATGGAATACAACCAGGAAGTCACATTTCACTATTTGACATGTTTTCATAACTATGCTGTCGTCAATAACTTTTTAGAAAAAGAATAGAAAAAGATCAAGTCAACACGCTTTCCATCTCACTACAGGTTTAGTTTGTTAAATATTTCGTTTTCCTTTTCATTGTTTAACCGCGCAGGATTTCAAATTAAGTTAAAAGTAATCCAAGTCGCGACATGGATGTGATCGAGGGGTCATGCTGCGTCGTGACAGTATCGCAGTCCGCTGCAGAACAGCGAGCCTTTAGTTGTAGTGGAGTCATCCTTAATCATCAAACGGGAATGGTAATTTGCAACGCATTTCTATTTTCCCGTTTTATGAAGCACAAGGCATCTGTTGCTCCACATAGGTTCTTGTTACCAGACAGCTTCACTGCCAACCCCGACATCCATATACATTTACCTGCACGGCAAGAAGCGAAGACTCAGTCAAACGTCATCTCAAACATCAACTCACCGTCTCCACATAAAGCCAAGGTGCTGATGCTCGTCAACTGCGTGGAGTTCAACAAGGCCTTTAACACACTTTTCCAAGAGTCCGACAAATGGAAGTTCCACAATGACGACGGAATGGAAGAACTGATTAAAGAGTCCAGGTTTCTCAGCTGGATCGCTGTCCTCCGGACAGATTTCGAGGACGACAGTCGCCGAAGTTCATTAAACATCCCATGTGCAAACAGTTCTTCTCTTCGCAAAGGAGCCACTGTCGTTGCATGTGGCTCACCCTTTGGTGCTCTCTGTCCTGACCTCTTTACGAACACCCTCAGCACGGGCATCGTCAGTAACTTAGCCGGGGAGGACAATGCTGTCATCCTGACGGATGCCCGGTGCCTGCCCGGTACTGAGGGCGGGGGGCTGTTTGTGACGGAAGGCGACCACCGCGCACACCTGGTCGGGGTTATCGTGTCGTCACTGTGCTGGAAAGGAGTCGAGTGGATCGGTCTCACCTTGGTGTGTTCTGTCCAAATTATTTTGAGAAACATCAGGGACGTGACGGACAGGATACACGTGGAATATCCACTGAGCGAGCTGACCTGTCTCCATGGAGGTGCGTCGGAAGGCCTTCAACTCCTGAACACACATTCGACCTCCTCTTCCTCCTCTTCTGCGTTGAGGAAATACCCCACCGTGTGTTTGATTGACAGTGGACGGTTCTGGGGCTCAGGTGTTCTCGTCGCATCTCGTCTGGCGCTTACCTGCCGACATGTCGTCAACGGAAGCAAGACTGTTACTCTGAGGTTCCATCACGAGGGCAGGTAGAACACATGATCCATTGTCTTTAGCCTTGTCATTTGTTTGGCTGACTGAGTCGTTTTCCAACCGTTTTGAACTGCTTTTACCTTTTGACAGGAATATCATTACAGTTGCCTTGTGTTTCCTTCATTTCATAAATCTTCCTGAAAGCAACATAATTGTACCAAGTTATGATGGCACCAGGTAATCTAACATTAACCCTATCTATCTACCTTCTAGCCAATTAACATGACAGAGGACTAATAGGCCTTTAATTCATGTAGGCCTACGTAGCTGTCCAGACCGTTGTCTCAAGATGTTCATTGCTACCGTTTTGAATAAAATACCAATGTGGTCTCCTCTCATTTATTCTCCTGTTCAGGTTCCTTGTTGTCGTGGGTGATGTGCTGTTTTCCACAAAGCCGTCTTCCTCCTATGATTTTGCTGTGGTACAGCTGAGAGACTCTGCGCCTGAGGTGGTGGTTCCAGTGGTGGCCAAGTCCTTTCAGCCAGGTGGGGTCAAAGGTCAAATAACACTACCTGGTCGGTGCATTAACACAAATTTGCCTTTGTTTTTTACTATTCCATTTGTATTACTCTTCTTTAAGGCGAGGAGGTAGTGGTGGTGGCGTATGGTGGACTAGGAAAGAGCTGTGGTCCCTCGTTGACTGGCGGCATCATCTCTAAAGCCGTCAGCTGGGATCGCCTGCCTGTGATGCTGCAGACGACGTGTGCAGTACAGGCGGGAGCCAGCGGGGGCGCTGTGGTACGCAAACACTCCGGGGAGTTATTAGGTAAGGCTTTCTGTTAACCGACATCCACACGCATCTCTCCCTCTTTTAAACAGTGTGTTTTTATTTAGATTCTATTCTATTAAGTCATTTAGCCACCTTTGTCCAAAGCGGCTTACAGCAAGTTTTCTTTTTAGATACATTGATGAGCAGGTAGGGGTTAGGGCAGGATGCCTACAGGTAGACTGTGGACATTTGGTTCGAACCCAGAACCTTTCAGCTTGGAGTCAAACACCCCACTAGACTATCGTTCCCCACATTTTCTTGCAAGTTTAAAACGTAAAATGAATCCTCTCTAAATTGCAGGTATTGTATCCAGTAACACCAGAGACTGTGCGGCCAACGTGACCTACCCTCACCTGAACTTCAGCATCCCAGGGACAGTCTTCCAGCCCCTGCTGCAGCGCTTCAACCAATCAGGAGACACAGAGGTGTTTAGGGATTTAGATGCTTCAGACGCTGGCATCCGGAGAATCTGGAGGCTCCAAAATTCTCCAAGCAAACTGTGATCAGCAGCCACATTTGGGACCATTACAGTGGTCGTTGTACTTGGCTTGATGGAGATGTTTTGCTGATATCCCAACTGTCTCTTAATTCCTGCTGTAATCAACAACTATTGCTGGTGCATGATGCTTGTGCCTTGATGTCCTGTCTGATGAATGTCACATTTGCATTTAGTCATTTGGCAGATGCTTTTATCCTTAGTGATTTTCATCCCAGGGACTTGGCCTGGCAAATTGCCAGATCAAACATTTGTTCTATTATTTTGCTCTGTTTGTGAGACATATTAACTGTTCTGGCATTTAGAGGGATACCCTGACATTTCTTAAAATGTATGAGACTTTCATGATGTCAACATCATGCATGTTATCATTTCACAGCCAATTCAGATCTGCAAAGTGAAAACAGTAAAGCATACATTATACTGAGTAATAAGATGTGAATTATTCTGATCATTAGCCTGTCAGTATTAGACCATATTTTCAATCCCTTAAAAGTCCCTGCCACCAAAATCCCCCCCCCCCCCACACACACACATGTTCTATGGTTCAAAGTTACAATTCATGTGACAGGGTTTCTCTCTTTATTTCAAGAATCAACATTCAAAGGGCTTCATTGGCATGGAAAACGATGGTTATGTTATTATAACTAATTATATGTTCCGTGTTCCGTACCATGTATATAAGGCCACGTAGAGCGACACTTGTCCTCCACATTATTCTTTCAGCAGTCGAGGGTAGGCCTACAATTAGCAGGTGACCTAGGGGTCTAGGACACGAGGGAGCGAGCTAGAGACCTGGGGTCTGTTTCGTATGAAAGAGGGAATTAAAGACTACTAAAATGATCAACATGGGGGTCGTAGCTCTACAGGACGTGATGTAATTAGCAGGTGACCTAGGGGTCAAGGACACTTGGGAGTGAGCTAGAGACCTGGGCTGCTGTCGAATAGTCAAAAAATGACGTCCTATGTCTTTTCCTAACCACTTTTCCTTGACCTTGATGGAAAACATCATGAGGTCAAGGAAAGATGTGAAAGAGAATTCATAAGGACTTAGGTTCTAGAATCCGACTGCACTTACACTAGGCTACGTAATGATGCGACGGTGGATGTTATGGACGTGGGTCTGCCATGGTGGTGAAACTACAATGTTCCGAAGATGGACTACTTAGAGCGTATATTAGATACTTCGCCCTGTGCGTTCTTACCGTGTTGTTTCATGCAAGCTATATAAACGTGGACAACCCGGTGAAAAATATTACTTCATTACCAAGGTTAGAATTTAAATGTCACAAAAGTGAAACAAAATGGTTGTCACATTGAGAATGGTGGCCCACGCTCACCCTCCTGTCCATTCATATTTATCGACATGAATCCCAATTTGTATGATTGTTTACATGATGATGTGCTTCCCTTGTCGGTCATGTTGATCGTTTGTTTTCGTGAATGGCCGAATGTTGCGTCGCTTTAAATGTTGCTGCCGCAAGGAATTGTGGGACGGCATTATCTCCTTTCCTTTCGTTAAGGATGGTCCAGTGTACCCTATGCTAAAGGAGATAAGATAGAAAACACTGAAACACCAATTCGACCAGCTCTTATCATGGCTGCCACTTAGATACTTCCGGGTCATTCACTCAGTTAGGAACCTTCCTAAGCAAAAAAGACAATTCGACCGCAGCCATAAGGTCTGTTTCGTATTAAAGAGGGCCTCAAGGACATACAAGATTATCCATTTGGTGGCTCTAGCCCAACAAGAAGTGATGCAACCCCTCACTGAGAGGTCATCAGAAGATACAAAAAAACACACAATTTATGTGGTTTTATATGGTCACCTAGAATGACTTGGGAGTAAGATAGAGACTTCTGGTCTCTTTTAAATGAATCAGGGCATTTAAGGTCTGCTAAAATTATCACTTTGGAGGCTCTAGCCCTACATGAAGTGACGCAATTAGTAGGTGATCTAGGGGTCAAGGTCACTTAGCTCACTTGGGAGTGAGCTAAGTCCCTTTCACACATGCAGTTGTTGTGGATAACAACACTTAAAACTTTATCAAAATTAGGAGAAGTCGAGAAGCCAAAGTTTTAAAGACTTTAATTATTACTTAAAACAAGCAATAGAAAAGCATGAGCTGGTTTGCAAAAAAGCTGCCCAACATTTGTGTATGAGCATAAATGTTCCGGAACATTTAGGGGGTAGACTGCATGTGTGAAAGGGGCTATAGAGACAGAGCGCAAATTGGTCCTGCCCACACCGGAGGGGAAAACATTCCTTTGCTCTCCATTGACTTTGGCCAATCAATTACGTCCTAACCACTTTTCCTTGACCTAGATGGAAAACGTCAAGGAAGGAAGGTCAAGGAAAGATGTGAAGGAGAATTCATAAGGACTTAGGAAAAGACAACGCGGTGCTAAGAGAAAAACGACTGCATACTTGGTACGTAACGGTGAATGTTATGGATGTGGGTCTACCTGGGTGAAACTACAATGTTCTGTTATGTTTTGGTTCTACCACGTCATATGGTTCGCTGATCTGATTGGTTGAAGTTAGCCCGTGATAGACAGATGGTTCATCCAATCACCTGCCAAGTAATTAAAAATAAAAAATAAAGTACCAGCCCTTTTCCAAACAGTTTCAAAGGACGACTTGGTTACCTTTTTTCAAGAATGACTGGAAACTGGACAGATTCAGAAATAAGGGAGTTTTATGGTGAGAGGCATCCATAAAAGGTGCATTACCGCCATCTGCTGGACTGTCCCTTGGCCCCTCTAGTCCGTCATCGCTATGCTGTGTGAAAGGGCGCAAGACGGGACTGTTCCAGAGCGTAGCTGCAGGTGTGAATAGTGACAATCACTAGCGGTGCCTGAAAGGTTATCCCAGTAAGTTACCGGAAACTATGTGAGAAAGAGGCTTAATTTGCCAGCAACTATGTGTGAAAGAGGCTTTAAAAATACTTTCCCACCGCTATCTTTCCTACAGTGGCTTTTGTCGCCAATAGTCCCCTCATATTTTTGCCTGTAGCCAACTTTCTAAACCATTAATTTGTAGGCATAATGGTACTGTACTAACGACTTTTAAGTCGTTTAAAATAAGGATATATAATTCCAGGTGTATTGTGTTGGACAATTAAAAAAAAAACTATCAGTGGTGAAATCAAAAGATACATTTTTCCAAGATGAGTAGGGATGTGAAATGATTATAAATGATAAAAGTTATTTAACTGCTGTTATATTGAAAATCACACACTGAAGATAATATATAGAGACATGTACTTAGCATCTTAGTATCACAACAATTCAATTATTTTTTTTATTGATTGACCTCGATTGCTGGCTGTTGCAACTATTTGCATCACCAGTTTCACACATTTTTAAAACTACAATTTTCACATCGGCCTACTGTAACAAAGCATATACGTGTGGTTTTGTTAAACAAGGCAACCGGAACGGGTGGAGTTTCAGCCTTACACAAAACAAATACAGTTACCGCCCTTCCAGCCACACGCTGTACACAAACCCAGCGGCGCCCGTCGTTGTAGGGGTCGTGACGTCACCGCAGTGTTAGCCTCATTCAGTGTTGTTGTCGAGATGTCGGAGTGGGGGGGTCATGCGCTTTGTTTTCTTTTCGGGGGAAGGAATATGAACACACACGCCTGTATATACTTCTGCAAACGTACTATTTAATATTCTTAGTTTACATTAAGACGAATAGTGTAGCTAGCGAAAGTCCCAAAAGTAATGGAGACGCTGATCTCAGAGGTTCTCGGTGGTACAGGGTCTGCACAGAATGGATCCGGATCTCAAGGAGTTGGGTGTAGTCCAGTGAACGGCTTTGGGATGCTTTCTAAAAAGGCCAGCGGAGTGAAGAACAACAAGAGAGCCAAGGGTCGCGCGATGCGAAACATCAAAGCGAGCAACAACCCCCCGTATCTGCCTCCGGAGGTACGGTGAACACAGCTGCTAGTAACGGCTAACACTGTTTGATATCCTGTGTTTTAATGTCCTAACCCTTGAGCTGCCGTACAGTAAGTAATACAGAATTAAATATTCACTGTTTTACATACGTATATTATCGGTCGTTGATTCACATATGATCTTAAACGTTCGCCGAGTTTACTTTGCCAGCAAGTCAGTGACACGTAATCAATAGTATAGTGAACGACATTGATATCCACAGTGTGTGTATTATTATATATTATGTACATTAGCCGCACCGCTACATTGTTCAGACAAATGTGTGAAACGTGTGCATTTTGTTCAAATTGACGAATAAAACCTTCTTCTGGTTATTAGTGAGCTGGAGGAGGCGGAGTCAACAAGCTTAAAGTGGGCGGGTCCTGCTTTCTGTTTAGGCTCCTGGCTGATGACATGACATGTGCCATATTTAGGGCTCTTACGTTTGCTTACGTTCATTTGACCTTTTATCTGACTTTCACATTGGTTGCTTTGCACATTTGAATATGAAAGCCCATGGGGTTTTGCAGCTGAAACTCGATTTAGTAGACGTGTTGTGTTTCACCCACACAAGTGGGTGTCACCTAGCAGCTTCTGTTGACTGACAGCCCTATACATCACAATGATGCGTACACGTTTACATTTGAAATTGTGGATCTTTTTTTTTTTTTTTTTAAGTTAAGCAAACAATAGGTCACTGAAGAGCTCGACATAAAGGCCTATTCACGCCCAACCCTGCATTGAGTTAGTTAGTGTTAGTTGCTGTGTGGTTGTCTTTTGGTGTCAATGGTGTG